>JACYXH010000483.1:225000-362500 GCA_026745465.1 Lota lota | reverse complement strand
TGGTTCTGCTGGTCATCGTTGCCATCGGATTCCTGTTCGAGACGCTGCCTCAGGTGAGACGGACCAGCTGGAGCTGTTAGCTAACCCTAACCACAGACCAGAGTCAGCTAGCTGGGTTACTATAGCGCTAGCTAACCCTAACCACAGACCACAGTCAGCTAGCTGGGTTACTATAGCGCTAGCTAACCCTAACCACAGACCAGAGTCAGCTAGCTGGGTTACTATAGCGCTAGCTAACTCTAACCACAGACCAGAGTCAGATAGCTGGGTTGCTATAGGGCTAGCTAACCCTAACCACAGACCACAGTCAGCTAGCTGGGTTACTATAGCGCTAGCTAACCCTAACCACAGACCAGAGTCAGCTAGCTGGGTTACTATAGCGCTAGCTAACTCTAACCACAGACCAGAGTCAGATAGCTGGGTTGCTATAGGGCTAGCTAACCCTAACCACAGACCACAGTCAGCTAGCTGGGTTACTATAGCGCTAGCTAACCCTAACCACAGACCACAGTCACCTAGCTGGGTTACTATAGCGCTAGCTAACCCTAACCACAGACCACAGTCAGCTAGCTGGGTTACTATAGCGCTAGCTAACCCTAACCACAGACCAGAGTCAGCTAGCTGGGTTACTATAGCGCTAGCTAACTCTAACCACAGACCAGAGTCAGATAGCTGGGTTGCTATAGGGCTAGCTAACCCTAACCACAGACCACAGTCAGCTAGCTGGGTTACTATAGCGCTAGCTAACCCTAACCACAGACCACAGTCACCTAGCTGGGTTACTATAGCGCTAGCTAACCCTAACCACAGACCACAGTCAGCTAGCTGGGTTACTATAGCGCTAGCTAACCCTAACCACAGACCACAGTCAGCTAGCTGGGTTACTATAGCGCTAGCTAACCCTAACCACAGACCAGAGTCAGCTAGCTGGGTTACTATAGCGCTAGCTAACCCTAACCACAGACCACAGTCACCTAGCTGGGTTACTATAGCGCTAGCTAACCCTAACCACAGACCACAGTCACCTAGCTGGGTTACTATAGCGCTAGCTAACCCTAACCACAGACCACAGTCACCTAGCTGGGTTACTATAGCGCTAGCTAACCCTAACCACAGACCACAGTCAGCTAGCTGGGTTACTATAGCGCTAGCTAACCCTAACCACAGACCACAGTCACCTAGCTGGGTTACTATAGCGCTAGCTAACCCTAACCACAGACCACAGTCAGCTAGCTGGGTTACTATAGCGCTAGCTAACCCTAACCACAGACCAGAGTCAGCTAGCTGGGTTACTATAGCGCTAGCTAACTCTAACCACAGACCAGAGTCAGATAGCTGGGTTGCTATAGGGCTAGCTAACCCTAACCACAGACCACAGTCAGCTAGCTGGGTTACTATAGCGCTAGCTAACCCTAACCACAGACCACAGTCACCTAGCTGGGTTACTATAGGGCTAGCTAACCCTAACCACAGACCACAGTCAGCTAGCTGGGTTACTATGGCGCTAGCTAACTAACCACAGACCACAGTCACCTAGCTGGGTTACTATAGGGCTAGCTAACCCTAACCACAGACCAGATAGTCAGCTAGCTGGGTTACTATAGGGCTAGCTAACCCTAACCACAGACCAGATAGTCAGCTAGCTGGGTTTACTTAGTATATTTTTGTATATTATTTAGTATAGTTTTATTTATGTAATATATTTTATTTATTTATTCATTGTGTGTGTGTGTGTGTGTGTGTGTGTGTGTGTGTGTGTGTGTGTGTGTGTGTGTGTGTGTGTGTAGACAGTGCTGGCAGCAGTCATCATGGTCAACCTGCTGGGGATGTTTAAACAGATACAGGACCTCCCACTGCTCTGGAGACGCAGCCGGATAGAGCTGGTCAGTACACACACACACACACACACACACACACACACACACACACACACACACACACACACACACACACACACACACACATCTTGGAGAGTTATGGATGAGGTCTTGGTTCCCAGGCGATCTGGCTGGTGTCCTTCGTGGCGTCTCTGCTGTTGGGATTGGATTATGGGCTGCTGGTTGCCATGGCGTTCGCTATCCTGACAGTCATCTACAGGACACACAGGTAGAGAGAGAGAGAGAGAGAGAGAGAGAGAGAGAGAGAGAGAGAGAGAGAGAGAGAGAGAGAGAGAGAGAGAGAGAGAGAGAGAGAGAGAGAGAGAGAGAGAGAGAGAGAGAGAGAGAGAGAGAGAGAGAGAGAGAGAGAGAGAGAGAGAGAGAGAGAGAGAGAGAGAGAGAGAGAGAGAGAGAGAGAGAGAGAGAGAGACTAACCAGAACCCTCCCTCAGTCCCAGGAGTGGAGTTCTGGGCCAGGTACCTGGGACTGGACTGTACTACGACATGGACCTCTATGATGGGGTGAGTACTGTAGTAGTACTACATGGTGGTACTATACTCTATGTAGTACTACACGGTGGTGCTGTATTAGTAGGAGCAGTAGTAGTAGTAGGTCTAGTAGTATTGTAGTAGGTGTAGTATTATTGTAGGAGCAGTAGTGTAATAGTATTGTAGGAGCAGTATTGTAGCTGTATTAGTAGGAGCAGTAGTATTATAGTAGGTCTAGTAGTATCATAGCAGTAGGTGTAGTATTGTAGTATTATTGTAGGAGCAGTAGTGTAGTAGTATTGTAGTAGTGTAATAGTATTGAGCTGCTATCCTGCAGTAGTGTAATAGTATTGTAGTAGTATTGTAGTAGTGTAATAGTATTGTAGTAGTATTGTAGTAGTGTAATAGTAGTGTAGTAGTATTGTAGTAGTGTATTAGTAGTGTAATAGTAGTGTAGTAGTATTGTAGTAGTGTAATAGTAGTGTTGTAGTATTGTAGTAGTGTAATAGTATTGTAGTAGTAGTGTAGTAGTAGTGTAGTAGTGTATAAGTAGTGTAATAGTAGTGTAGTAGTGTAGTAGTACTGAACTGCTGTCCTGCAGTTGGAGGAATGTTCTGGAATCAAGATCTTCCAGTCCAACTCGTCCGTCTACTTCGCCAACTGTGACCTCTACGTGACCTCCCTGAAAGACAAGGTGGGCACGTATGGGTGTGCACGTGAGAGTATGGCTGGGCACGTGAGTATGGGTGTGCACGTGAGAGTATGGGTGTGCACGTGAGAGTATGGGTGTGCACGTGAGAGTAGTATCCCTGCATGTGATGGTGATGCAAGTTTAAGTGATATATATTAGCCAAAGAGCTATCTTGTTTAATATTGCCCATATACTGTAGATGCGTCTGAATGACTATGTGTTCTATACCAGTGTTATCTACGGGTGTTAGTGGTTAGTGGACACTAGAATGAGTCTGAACTGGGAATGACCTGTGGATCCCGGTCGCTCTCTCCCTGGGGACCAACAGACTAATGTAGACCCCACAGCTATGCTGGCCCGGCAGAGACTCCAGGACAAGAAGCAGAAGCAGAAGGAGAAGCAGAAGGAGAAGGAGAAGGAGAAGGAGAAGGAGAAGCAGAAGGACCTGGCGGATCCTGCCATCACCTCCAGCGTGACGGTAAAACCTCGGTGTTGTCTGCCTGGAGACGACACGCCCAAACAATCAGCCAGATCACAGCGGCTCTCGTCCAGGGCTGCACCTCATAACCAGCCTCACACACTACACACAATGCAAACACAGATACACAAATTACACACAATGCAAACATGGATACACTTATTAAAGCACACGACTTGCACACAAAGAACGCATGTTGCACGCACATTACATAAAAGTAGATTTTCTGGCTGAGAAAGGGTAAAGGAACATCTTCCTTCCTGTTGAATTGAAGTTGTTGATTCTAACCATTTTAATCAGCAGCCATCGACGAAGCTTCTCTAGAAGCCCGGCAATCTCTCTGTGTTGATTACAGAAAGCCTGATTAATACTTCCAACTCTGACCCCTCTTTTCTTCCTCTGATGAATGAGTGAAATCTGTTGATTAATAAATGGGTCAAGGGGTTAAGGTCATGGGTTAAGTTCAGCTGGTCCTGCTGGACGGATTGGGGTGCTCTTTAAGGGACCAGCCTGCCTGCCGTAGTGACCACCAGACCACCAGACCACCAGACCACCAGACCACCAGACCACCAGACCACCAGACCACCAGACCAAGAGACCACCAGACCACCAGACCCCCAGACCCCCAGACCACCAGACCCCCAGACCACCTGACCACCAGACCACCAGACCAAGAGACCAAGAGACCACCAGACCAAGAGACCACCAGACCACCAGACCAAGAGACCACCAGACCACCAGACCACCAGACCACGAGACCACCAGACCACCAGACCAAGAGACCACCAGACCACCAGACCAAGAGACCACCAGACCACCAGACCAAGAGACCACCAGACCACCAGACCAAGAGACCACCAGACCACCAGACCAAGAGACCACCAGACCACCAGACCAAGAGACCACCAGACCACCAGACCAAGAGACCACCAGACCACCAGACCAAGAGACCACCAGACCAAGAGACCACCAGACCACCAGACAAAGAGACCACCAGACCACCAGACCAAGAGACCACCAGACCACCAGACCAAGAGACCACCAGACCACCAGACCAAGAGACCACCAGACCACCAGACCACCAGACCACGAGAGAGGTCCTATCCTCTGAGGTCACACCTCGCTGCCGGTCCTTGTAGCAAACACAGAAAGGTGTTCTCAGATCCACGCTGTCCACCAGCTGAATCAGACTCACCGATAAGCTAAGCTCGTTATCGCACCTTTCCCTAAGACCCCCTGCTAAGCCAGGGGTCTGACTTACTAAATGTATTTTAAGAATGCCCATGGCCGTATCCCCTCACACCACTTCTAACCATAACCACCTCTGATCATAGCTGTAACCCTATCTACTCTATCTAACCTTATGTAACCTAAACATCCCTAATCGGAACCCTCTCTTGTCTAACGCCTCAAATGAACCATTTAAAAACTGGCAACCTAAACAACTCGCTAGCTTAAGCCGCCGTCTCCAAATCTAAAGCTAATCCTCTGAGCGGATGCACGGCTGCCAGCCAGATGCTATCCATGTTCACTGTGGGTCCAGCGTGGACGTCGGCACTAAGGCAGGCAGGCTTCGGTCCTTTAAAGGCTCCAGGGATGACCCATGAGTTGTTGTCGTGGAGCCAGGAGGGGGAGCTCAGGAACTGGCCGGCGGAACCTGCGGGTCTGGAGGTACACACCCTCATCCTGGACTGGAGCCCCGTCAACTTTGTGGACACCGTTGGAGCGAAGGCCATCACCTCCGTACGTTCTGGTTTCTGTCCTAAGAGTCTGTATTTTCAGTGTGTGGTTGGGTAGCTTTTCTCAAGACAACCTGTCATGAAGGTAGCTAACTGTTTCTCAAGACAACCTGTCATGAAGGTAGCTAACTGTTTTCTCAAGACAACCTGTCATGAAGGTAGCTAACTGTTTCTCAAGACAACCTGTCATGAAGGTAGCTAACTGTTTTCTCAAGACAACCTGTCATGAAGGTAGCTAACTGTTTCTCAAGACAACCTGTCATGAAGGTAGCTAACTGTTTCCTCAAGACAACCTGTCATGAAGGTAGCTAACTGTTTCTCAAGACAACCTGTCATGAAGGTAGCTAACTGTTTCCTCAAGACAACCTGTCATGAAGGTAGCTAACTGTTTCCTCAAGACAACCTGTCATGAAGGTAGCTAACTGTTTCTCAAGACAACCTGTCATGAAGGTAGCTAACTGTTTCCTCAAGACAACCTGTCATGAAGGTAGCTAACTGTTTCCTCAAGACAACCTGTCATGAAGGTAGCTAACTGTTTCTCAAGACAACCTGTCATGAAGGTAGCTAACTGTTTCCTCAAGACAACCTGTCATGAAGGTAGCTAACTGTTTCTCAAGACAACCTGTCATGAAGGTAGCTAACTGTTTCTCAAGACAACCTGTCATGAAGGTAGCTAACTGTTTCTCAAGACAACCTGTCATGAAGGTAGCTAACTGTTTCTCAAGACAACCTGTCATGAAGGTAGCTAACTGTTTCTCAAGACAACCTGTCATGAAGGTAGCTAACTGTTTCTCAAGACAACCTGTCATGAAGGTAGCTAACTGTTTCTCAAGACAACCTGTCATGAAGGTAGCTAACTGGAATGCTATGTTTAGGTACGGTGAGCTTTCAGGTTAGGGGTGTTTAGCTGGGTATGGTTTAGTTAGTTCGGGACCAGGGTTAGGATTACTTGTTAATTGTGTGTTTTATCATGTGTTTCTGCAGATGATCAAGGAGTTTGCAGCGATGGACATACGTGTTTTCATCGCTGGATGCAACAGTAAGCCCTGATAAATGCCTGGCTGGCAATTATTCTACTATTTAGCCATTTAGTAGATGCTTTCATTCAAAGTGACTTACATTCTATTCAGACCCATGTCATCAAGGAGCAGGTAGAGGTCAGGGGTCATCTTGCTGTAGGAGGCTTTCATGTAGGGGTTAAGGGTCATCTAGCTCTAGGAGGCCTACAGGTAGGGGTCAGGGGTCATCTTGCTGTAGGAGGCCTTCAGGTAGGGGTTAGGGGTCATCTAGCTCTAGGAGGCCTACAGGTAGGGGTTAGGGGTCATCTAGCTCTAGGATCCCTACAGGTAGGGGTCAGGGGTCATCTTGCTCTAGGAGGCCTACAGGTCGGGGTTAGGGGTCATCTTGCTCTAGGAGCCCTACAGGTAGGGTCAGGGGTCATCTTGCTATAGCAGGCCTACAGGTAGGGGTCAGGGGTCATCTTGCTCTAGGAGGCCTACAGGTAGACTGTAGACAGAGGGGATCAAACCCCGAACCTTTGTGCTGGAAGGCTTAACAGCTTAACCACTAGAGTAACCCTGTAGTGAGCTGGGACAGCAGGGGGCTTCCTAGCACCTGGTGGTTGAGGATCTGAGGGTCAATCTACCCCCCACTGAGCCCACAACAATGAAGCATGTGTGTATTTGTTCTTGTAACGCTGTGGTAGCACCCATCTCCGTACAGAGTACACATGGAAACATAGTCTGTGGGCCTTGAATGTCTGGTTGGGAACCACTGTCCTTCTGACCTATGAACCCTGACCCCCCAGGAACCCTGCTGTCTCAGCTGGAGACCCTGCAGTTCTTCAGCGGGGTCGTGACCCCGGACATCATGTTCCCCACCGTGCACGATGCTGTGCTGCACAGTCGACACCGGGGGGCGCGGCCCGGCGCCAGCCAATCCCAGCCCACCATCACCAATGGCATCATCAGCGCCAGCCAATGACGGGGTCTGACGGTGATGACGCAGCACCTTGCTTTACAGCCCAGCCATCCCAGGCGGGAGGGGCTTAGGATTCTCAGGGCTTTAGAAGAAGTGGACCTTAGAGGCGGCTTACTTTCCCACTGAGAACGTAGCGTGTCTACAGAGGGATTTGTTTTAGGTTGACACTGTAGTGCAAAATGTATTCAAATCAAAAGTTCCCTTTACCACTGTTGCTGAAGACGTTTACTGGACTTTTACTGGACTGTTACTAGACTTTTACTTAAGACTTTTACTGGACTGTAACTTAAGACTTTTACTAGACTGTTACTAGACTTTTACTTAAGACTTTTACTGGACTGTTACTGAAGACTTTTACTAGACTATTGCGGTTGACAATTACAGAAGACTTTTACTAGACTATTACTGAAGACTTTTACTAGACTGTTACTGAAGACTTTTACTAGACTATTGCGGTTGACAATTACAGAAGACCTTTACTAGACTATCGAAGACTAAAACTTAAGTGCCTGTTGAGTTGTTATCCATCGTTTTGTAGAATATTTGTGGTCCTTGCAGCATCTGTTGTCCTGATGAGCATGTATAACTGGGCTGGGGATCAGTTTGCCATATCCTGAAGGTAGATGCCCCAGAACCAAGTAGTCCAGGACCCTCTCCTCAAAGGACACCACATTCCATCCTTTGGTGCCCAGATCAAGACTTTTATAATTGTATGGTTTTACCAGCAAATGCGTCCCATAATTGGTATTGAATGAATTAGAACAAAATGAAGGCATAGAAATGTTCTATTGGTATCAGTATGACTTACAGTGGTAGTGGGGTCTTGTAAGACACCCAGCCCTGTGCAGAACCATGCGGTTCATGTACTGTGATGTCAAACTGTGTTCCGCTCAATGTCACATCATATCTCTTCTCGACAAAAGGATTAAAATATTACACGATGTTTGTGAATTCAGTGATTCAGACCGAAAAACATGGAATAAGCTTTATTAGTCTTAAACGATCAGAACAACAGCGCAGCAGAGTGAAGGGGTACGGTGACCGCCTAGTTGTAGGTCATGTATCTGGGGTACGGTGACCGCCTAGTTGTAGGTCATGTATCTGGGGTACGGTGACCGCCTAGTTGTAGGTCATGTATCTGGGCGTGGCGCTGAACTTGGCGTAGGACTTGATGACCTTGTTGACGGCCTCCAGGAAGTCCTTCTCGGTGGCGATCTTCCGGCGCGCCCGGATGGCGAACATTCCCGCCTCCGTGCACACGCTGCGGATCTCCGCACCTGAAACAACATGGACGCCACCCCCCCCCCCCGCGGTGAGATCTGGCTCAGCAGGGCTGTTCACTGAACACATGCCGACCTCACTAGTCACGTGGCATAACGTGGTCCTTGCTCGCCCCCCTGTGGCTGAACAGTGGAACAGCAGCTCTAAGAGCGGCCAAACCAGAAACAAGCTAGAAGGAGACCCAGCATGAGGTAGGAATAACAGCACGCTTGAAGTTATCCATTCATCCCTAAAGAGGTGGATTCATACGGTGGGTCCTGGGTAGGAGAGTAGACGGGGGGTCAGGGGTCATCCTACCTGTGCTGTTGGGACAGAGGCGAGCCAGAAGCTCGAAGCGGATGTCCCTCTCCACACTCATGGAGCGGGCGTGGATCTTGAAGATGTGTGTGCGGCCCTGCAGACCGGAGGGAGAGAGGTCAGGAACTTGATTACTGTACTGAAGCAGCCATGAAGACCCATCTAGAACAACAAGCCAACTACCATAACTACCGTCTCCCCTGGTAACCACCCCACACTGCCTCCCCGTTTCCCCTGGTAACCACCCCACACTGCCTCCCCGTTTCCCCTGGTAACCACCCCAAACTGCCTCCCCGTTTCCCCTAGTAACCACCCCAAACTGCCTCCCCGTTTCCCCTGGTAACCACCCCAAACTGCCTCCCCGTTTCCCCTAGTAACCACCCCACACTGCCCCCCGGGGGCCAGCGCCCACCTCCAGGTCCGGGAGGCTGAACTCGATCTTGCGGTCGAGGCGTCCGGGTCTCATGAGGGCTGGGTCCAGCGTGTCGGGCCGGTTGGTGGCCATCAGGACCTTGATGTTCCCCCGCGGGTCGAAGCCGTCCAGCTGGTTGATGAGCTCCAGCATGGTGCGCTGGACCTCGTTGTCCCCGCCCGCACCGTCGTCGAACCGGGCCCCTAGGGGACACACACACCCAGTCAAACGCATGTGGACCAGGGCGCTCTGGGCCGGTCCTGCTCTGGGTTGTGGTCTTACCTCCGATGGCGTCGATCTCGTCGAAGAAGATGAGGCAGGCCTTCTTGGTCCGGGCCATCTCGAACAGCTCCCTCACCATCCGGGCTCCCTGCAGACACACGGCACGTTGGAGCCCCCCCCCCGCCGGGCCGGGCGGGGGGGGGACCGGAGCGCGGGCCACTTACCTCGCCCACGTACTTCTGGACCAGCTCTGACCCGATGACCCTGATGAAGCAGGCGTCGGTGCGGTTGGCCACGGCCCGGGCACACAGGGTCTTCCCGGTGCCGGGCGGCCCGAACAGCAGCACGCCTTTAGGAGGTTCGATGCCCAGGTTCACAAACCTCTCGGGCTGCAGGGGAGAGACGGGAGACGCACAGAACCTTCAGCACCCAGAGAGAGGAGGGCACAGGCCCAGAGAGAGGAGGGCACAGGCCCAGAGAGAGGAGGGTACAGGCCCAGAGAGAGGAGGGTACAGGCCCAGAGAGAGGAGGGCACAGGCCCAGAGAGAGGAGGGCACAGGCCCAGAGAGAGGAGGGTACAGGCCCAGAGAGAGGAGGGCACAGGCCCAGAGAGAGGAGGGCACAGGCCCAGAGAGAGGAGGGCACAGGCCCAGAGAGAGGAGGGTACAGGCCCAGAGAGAGGAGGGCACAGGCCCAGAGAGAGGAGGGTACAGGCCCAGAGAGAGGAGGGCACAGGCCCAGAGAGAGGAGGGTACAGGCCCAGAGAGAGGAGGGCACAGGCCCAGAGAGAGGAGGGCACAGGCCCAGAGAGAGGAGGGTACAGGCCCAGAGAGAGGAGGGCACAGGCCCAGGTGATGATGTGTGAGACTCACATGCAGCAGGGGCGTCTCCACCACCTCCCTCAGCTTCTCGATCTGCTCCTTACACCCGCCCACATCACTGTAGGTCACGTCTGGCTTCTCCTCCACCTGCACCGGTCACATGACCAGTCAACACACACATCAGCTGGCACTCTTGGGTCACATGACCGAGCAAGCGATCAGGCACTGCTTTGAGAAGGGGTCCTACCTGCATCATGGTGACGGTGGGGTCGATCTTGGGGGGCAGGGGGATGTGGATCTGGTACTTGTTCCTGTCAACCCTGAGGGGAGGAAACACCTTCCATGTTATTCACCACCGTCAGGACACTCAAGTGGTCCACACATCATCCAGAGGGAGAATGAGCAGAGTGGGATCCTAAAACTAGACCCCATCCCAGCTCCCAGCAGGGCGGAGGTGTACGTTACTGAGTCCAGCTTACCCCACTCTCATCCCCTCCTCGATGTCTGTGGGCGCCACCTGGTCGCTTAGGTCCACCACAAACTTGGCAAACTGCTTCACGTTGATGATGTACTTGGGGTCCTCGGAGTCTGCGTTGATGATCTTGGTGCATCTGTCAACACAAACGCACTCTTTACTTTGACGGCCCAGAATCCCAATTTAGCACAAAACATTTGATGGGATAAAAAGGAATGCTGCACCAAGGCTACTGTTTGGGGAAGGCTAGTGGCTAGGGGGCTAGTGGCTAGGGGGCTAGTGGCTAGGGGGCTAGGGGCTAGGGGGCTAGTGGCTAGGGAGCTAGTGGCTAGGGAGCTAGTGGTCAGGCCTAGAGGCTGGGGGGGCCGGGTAAGTGAAGGTCAGGGGTTAAAGGTCAGTACCTTGCGACCTGGAGCGGCTGTTCACTCTGCAGCGTCTGCTTGTCTGCGGCCAGATCCCAGAGTGCGGGCGGAGCTAGGCCGGTGTCCGACTCCTTGATGCCTGCAACGTATCACGAACACAATATGGATGCTCTACTAGAACGGGATGGAACAGAGCCACTGGGCTCCGCAAGACGGACATGTTGCGCTAAGAGACTTAGACGACAGCACTTTATTAATCCCTGAAGAAGAATCCGCGGTGGGATCAATTAGGTACCATTTCATTTGATAGTTAGTGACTCATAAACCAATGAGATACCTCTATCAAACATGATCTGGTCTCTAATAGATGAATCAGTTATATGAATATAATATCCGATAATGTGATATTTATAAAGTGAACTACCAGTGAGTTCGTTGATCTTCTTGAGCAGCTGCTGGATGTCATCTTCGACCTGTTTGATCTGTCTGGAGTAGGTGCTCTGGCCCTGTGTACAACACAAAATACACCTTTTACACTCAGCACACCTGCCCTGCATGGTACCTACACAGTACGTTGTACTTACAGGTTATAGTGTACTTATAGTTTAGGTTATAGTGTACTTATAGTTTAGGTTATAGTGTACTTATAGTGTACTTAGAGTTTAGGTTATAGTGTACTTATAGTTGAGGTTATAGTGTACTTATAGTTTAGGTTATAGCTTACTTATAGTTTAGGTTATAGTGTACTTATACTTTATATTATAGTTTGTATTGTACTTACATAGGTCTTCAGTAGAGCGATGTCTCCCTCGTCTAAAGCTGTTGGACACACACACACACACACACACACACACACACACACACACACACACACACACACACACACACACACACACACACACAGATCAGATGTTCGTTATTTACTGAAAGACAAAAGTACTTTCTACGACTTTACTTGAGTGTGTAAGCAGGTGATGGGACATTATGGTCTGGATGAGTTCAAACAGACGGAGGTTGTTTAGCTAAAGGTTAGCTTCCTACGTAGCTACCGTTAGCTAGCAGGATGATGAGTGTTAATAAAAAACGTAATAGTAAATAAAGAACCTCTTATGGGCGCGTCCTCCTTCGGTTCTTCTTTCACCTTCCTCTGGTCGCCTCCCAGGTAGTCCGGCATGGCTGAACAAAGTAGGAAAGGGTTTCTGACCGTAAGAAAATAGTTGCTTTGGGCACAATTACACAGCAGGTTTGACTTTCCGGTTTTCTGTACTGACGACCGGAAATAGGCGTCGGGATTTTGTGGGCGATGGAACGCTATCTGTTCGATAATAATTATGATGATGTGGTACTTTTAAAATTCTGATATCTGTATTATTTATGTATTTTCAATCAACTAAACAAATGAGACGGATAATTGTTTGTCGGATAAAATATTAAATACATCTAATAATTCATGTCAATTTGTGCATGTTTTTTTTTTTTGCATCATTAGTGAACGTCAAAGATTTGGTATAACTGAAATTTAGTTAAATATGAAGTTCGAAGAAACGAGGAACGTTTCTAACGAGGAAAAATAAAGTATCCCGGAAACAATCACCCTAGATGGCGGCGGAACTATTACGGTGTTGAACCGCCGTCTCGTCCCAGCACCAAGGCCCATGTGCTGTTTATTGAGCGGGCCGAACACTAGCACTTTAGACATCTTTAAATTAACCCGTTTATCACTCCATGCGTGTGTAGCCTCAGCGGACAAGATGTTGTTGGAGGCCAAAGAAGCAGACACTACTGTCGTTTATGATGCCGTCACCGGTAAGCCTGATGAACCCCACGGTAGCTAAGCTAACTAGATAGCTTAACGTGATATACCGGCTAGCCAGTAGCTACAAGTAGCCGTAACTGTGGTGCTGCTTTGTGAACGCCGGTCATGTCTAATACTTGAGGTGTTGTCCGTTTATTGTTTCAACAATGACACGTTGGCCGGGTGTCAGGATGTCTCTTTATTCCACCATGGAGGACCTCCATATCTACTGTAGGTCTTCAGATCTACTGTAGGTCCTCCATGTCTACTGTAGGTCCTCCATATCTACTGTAGGTCCTCCATATCTACTGTAGGTCCTCCATATCTACTGTAGGTCCTCCATATCTACTGTAGGTCTTCAGATCTACTGTAGGTCCTCCATGTCTACTGTAGGTCCTCCATATCTACTGTAAGTCCTCCATATCTACTGTAGGTCTTCAGATCTACTGTAGGTCCTCCATATCTACTGTAGGTCTTCAGATCTACTGTAGGTCCTCCATGTCTACTGTAGGTCTTCATATCTACTGTAAGTCCTCCATATCTACTGTAGGTCTTCAGATCTACTGTAGGTCCTCCATATCTACTGTAGGTCCTCCATATCTACTGTAGGTCTTCATATCTACTGTAGGTCCTCCCTATCTACTGTTGGTCTTCAGATCTACTGTAGGTCCTCCATATCTACTGTAGGTCTTCAGATCTACTGTAGGTCCTCCATATCTACTGTAGGTCCTCCATATCTACTGTAGGACCTCCATATCTACTGTAGGTCTTCAGATCTACTGTAGGTCCTCCATATCTACTGTAGGTCCTCCATATCTACTGTAGGTCTCCATATCTACTGTAGGTCCTCCATATCTACTGTAGGTCTTCAGATCTACTGTAGGTCCTCCATATCTACTGTAGGTCTTCAGATCTACTGTAGGTCCTCCATGTCTACTGTAGGTCCTCCATATCTACTGTAGGTCTTCAGATCTACTGTAGGTCCTCTATATCTACTGTAGGTCCTCCATATATACTGTAGGTCCTCCATATCTACTGTTGGTCTTCAGATCTACTGTAGGTCCTCCATATCTACTGTAGGTCTTCATATCTACTGTAGGACCTCCATATCTACTGTAGTTCTTCAGATCTATTGTTGGTCTTCAGATCTATTGTTTGTCCTTGGTATTTACTTAACTGGTTTATCTTCATGTATGTTCACCACCTATTTTACAAGAGAGACATTGTCCTAAATAACGTTCATCTCATTAGCAATATATTTTTAAACCAGAATGACAATGTAGCAGACGAGGTAAATGTAATGGCGTCTGGCCAAGGATACCTTACAGGTAAACTGGGGATCGAACCTAGAGCACCTCAACCACTATCCAGAGCTCCAATCTACTCAAAACCTTTCAAAAGCATTGCCTGTTGGACATCAAATGGTGATCTGGTGTGCGTGGGCCGACCCAGGAGTGTGTAGTAATGTGGGTGGTGGTGTGTGCGTGGGCCGACCCAGGAGTGTGTAGTAATGTGGGTGGTGGTGTGTGGGCGTGGGCCGACCCAGGAGTGTGTAGTAATGTGGGTGGTGGTGTGTGCGTGGGCCGACCCAGGAGTGTGTAGTAATGTGGGTGGTGGTGTGTGCGTGGGCCGACCCAGGAGTGTGTAGTAATGTGGGTGGTGGTGTGTGCGTGGGCCGACCCAGGAGTGTGTAGTAATGTGGGTGGGGGTGTGTGCAGCCGCGGTGCACATCCAGGTGGAGCCGGTGGGCCGCTGGTTCGAGGCCTTCGTGAGGCGGAGGAACCGGAACGTGTCGGCCTCCTTCCAGGAGCTGGAGGATGAGGAGGAGCTGTCGGAGGAGTCCGAGGATGAAGACCTTCAGCTGGAGGAGCACCCGCTGCTGAGGACGCTCGACCCCAAAGACTGGAAGGTACACACCTGTCTGTCTGTAGGCTAGTACACCTGTCTGTAGGCTAGTACACCTGTCTGTCTGTAGGCTAGTACACCTGTCTGTCTGTAGGCTAGTACACCTGTCTGTCTGTAGGCTAGTACACCTGTCTGTCTGTAGGCTAGTACACCTGTCTGTCTGTAGGCTAGTACACCTGTCTGTCTGTAGGCTAGTACACCTGTCTGTAGGCTAGTACACCTGTCTGTCTGTAGGCTAGTACACCTGTCTGTCTGTAGGCTAGTACACCTGTCTGTCTGTAGGCTAGTACACCTGTCTGTCTGCAGGCTAGTACACCTGTCTGTAGGCTAGTACACCTGTCTGTCTGCAGGCTAGTACACCTATCTGTAGGCTAGTACACCTGTCTGTCTGTAGGCTAGTACACCTGTCTGTCTGTAGGCTAGTACACCTGTCTGTAGGCTAGTACACCAGTCTGTCTGTAGGCTAGTACACCTGTCTGTCTGTAGGCTAGTACACCTGTCTGTCTGTAGGCTACTACACCTGTCTGTCTGTAGGCTACTACACCTGTCTGTGTCTGTCTGTAGGCTACTACACCTGTCTGTCTGTAGGCTAGTACACCTGTCTGTAGGCTAGTACACCTGTCTGTAGGCTAGTACACCTGTCTGTCTGTAGGCTAGTACACCTGTCTGTCTGTAGGCTAGTACACCTGTCTGTCTGTAGGCTAGTACACCTGTCTGTCTGTAGGCTAGTACACCTGTCTGTCTGTAGGCTAGTACACCTGTCTGTCTGTAGGCTAGTACACCTGTCTGTCTGTAGGCTAGTACACCTGTCTGTCTGTAGGCTAGTACACCTGTCTGTCTGTAGGCTAGTACACCTGTCTGTCTGTAGGCTAGTACACCTGTCTGTCTGTAGGCTAGTACACCTGTCTGTCTGTAGGCTAGTACACCTGTCTGTAGGCTAGTACACCTGTCTGTAGGCTAGTACACCTGTCTGTCTGTAGGCTAGTACACCTGTCTGTCTGTAGGCTAGTACACCTGTCTGTCTGTAGGCTAGTACACCTGTCTGTCGTTGTAGTTCTTTGTATTGTTCTTTATGATTGTTAACAACTGCCCTCATGCTTGTGTTTCCAGAATCAGGATCACTATGCAGTTTTGGGCCTGGCCCACATGAGGTACAAGGCCACCCAGAAGCAGATCAAAGCTGCCCGTAAGTATCTGTCCTCCTTCTACCTTCATGTCCTCCTCCTTCCTCATGTCCTCCTTCTACCTTTATGTCCTTCTAACTCCATGTCCTCCTTCTACCTTCATGTCCTTCTAACTCCATGTCCTCCTTCTACTTTCATGTCCTACCTCCATGTTCTCCTCCTACCTTCATGTCCTCCTCCTTCCTCATGTCCTCCTTCTACCTTCATGTCCTACCTCCATGTTCTCCTCCTACCTTCATGTCCTCCTCCTTCCTCATGTCCTCCTTCTACCTTCATGTCCTTCTAACTCCATGTCCTCCTTCTACCTTTATGTCCTTCTAACTCCATGTCCTCCTTCTACCTTCATGTCCTACCTCCATGTTCTCCTCCTACCTCCATGTTCTCCTCCTACCTCATGTCCCCTGCTCTATCTCCTCTGACATCCTTGTTTTTTCCTCAGATAAAGCAATGGTGCTGAAGCATCATCCTGACAAGAGAAAAGCTGCCGGGGAACAGATTGTAGAAGGAGATAACGACTACTTCACCTGTATAACTAAAGGTAACTACTACACCTGTAACTATTACACCTGTATAACTAAAGGTAACTACTACACCTGTAACTATTACACCTGTATAACTAAAGGCAACTACTACACCTGTAACTATTACACCTGTATAACTAAAGGTAACTACTACACCTGTAACTATTACACCTGTATAACTAAAGGCAACTACTACACCTGTAACTATTACACCTGTATAACTAAAGGTAACTACTACACCTGTAACTATTACACCTGTATAACTAAAGGCAACTACTACACCTGTAACTATTACACCTGTATAACTAAAGGTAACTACTACACCTGTAACTATTACACCTGTATAACTAAAGGTAACTACTACACCTGTAACTATTACACCTGTATAACTAAAGGTAACTACTACACCTGTAACTATTACACCTGTATAACTAAAGGTAACTATTACACCTGTATAACTAAAGGTTATGTTGTATCTGCTATAAACCCTGGTGGTAACGGGGTGGTAAACGGGTGGTAACCTGATGGTAACCGGGTGTAACCTGGTGGTAACCGGGTGTAACCGGGTGTAACCGGGTGGTCATGTTGTCTCAGCTATAGAGGTGCTGTCGGACCCGGTCAGAAGGAGGGCGTTCGACAGTGTGGACCCGACCTTCGACAACACGGTTCCTCTGAAGAGCGAAGGAGCAAAGAACTTCTTCCAGGTCTTCTCTCCCGTGTTCGACCGCAACGCCCGCTGGTCCTCCAGAAAACACGTCCCCAAACTGGGAACCATGGAGTCGAGCTTCGAAGACGTGGATAACTTCTATTCTTTCTGGTGAGCGCTGATGAGCTCCTGATCAAGGAGCCCGTCTGTAACTAGTTGGGTCATCTGAACCCAAATAAAGTTTCATAATAAGAGGCTAATGGAGGTGACTGTATCTTCCCTCCTCCCTGCAGGTACAACTTGGATTCATGGCGAGAATTCTCCTATCTAGACGAGGAGGAGAAGGAGAAGGCAGAATGGTAGGACTTAATATCCTCATGAGAATGAAGATCATGCAGAAATAAGAATCTAAAGTTATTCTGAACATGTAGAAATAAGAATCTAAAGTTATTCTGAACATCATGTAGAAATACGACTCTAAAGTTATTCTGAACATGTAGAAATAAGAATCTAAAGAGTTATTCTGAACATGTAGAAATAGGAATCCAAAGTTCTTCTGAACTCAAGCGTTGTGAATGTTCTGGGTTCTGGGCTCCAGCCGGGACGAGCGCCGATGGATTGACAAGCAGAACCGCGCCTCCCGGACTCAGAGGAAGAAGGAGGAGATGAACCGCATGCGAAACCTCGTCGGTAGGAAAGCCCTCTGAGTATACCAAGCCACCGCTGTCCTCCTTCACTGTGACCCAGTGTGTAACGCTGCTGTGTAACGCTGCTGTGTAACGCTGCTGTGTAACGCTGTTGTGTAACGCTGTTGTGTAACGCTGCTGTGTAACGCTGCTGTGTAACGCTGCTGTGTAACGCTGCTGTGTAACGCTGCTGTGTAACGCTGCTGTGTAACGCTGCTGTGTAACGCTGTTGTGTAACGCTGCTGTGTAACGCTGCTGTGTAACGCTGCTGTGTAACGCTGTTGTGTTACTATAGACACAGCGTACAGCTGTGACCCAGTGTGTAACGCTGTTGTGTAACGCTGTTGTGTTACTATAGACACGGCGTACAGCTGTGACCCAGTGTGTAACGCTGCTGTGTAACGCTGTTGTGTTACTATAGACACGGCCTACAGCTGTGACCCCAGGATCAAGAGGTTTAAAGAGGAGGAGCGCTCCAGGAAGGAGTCTGAGAGGAGGGCCAAGGCTGACGCCAAGAAGAAGGAGCAGGAGGAGAAGGACCGTGTGAGTACCCACAATCCACCTGGGATGCTGGACCGTAAGTTGGCCAGTAGTCATTTACCATTACAGACTGGTTCTAACTGTACAGTCTTAAAACCGGTTGTGTGCAGTGTCAGACTGGTATGTACATGCTCTACACCGGTTCTGACCGGTTGCGTGTGGTTCCAGGCTCGGCAGGCTGAGTTGGATGCGGCGCGCCTCCTGAAAGAGAAGGAGGAGGAGGAGGCCAAGCAGGCAGCCCAGCTGGCCAAGAAGGAGAAGGAGATCCAGAAGAAGGCCATCAAGAAGGAGCGGGGAAAACTCAGGACCACCTGTAAGGTACGCTACCTCCTCACCTGTAAGGTACGCTACCTCCTCACCTGTAAGGTACGCTACCTCCTCACCTGTAAGGTACACTACCTCCTCACCTGTAAGGTAAGGTACGCTACCTCCTCACCTGTAAGGTACGCTACCTCCTCACCTGTAAGGTACGCTACCTCCTCACCTGTAAGGTACGCTACCTCCTCACCTGTAAGGTACGCTACCTCCTCACCTGTAAGGTACGCTACCTCCTCACCTGTAAGGTACGCTACCTCCTCACCTGTAAGGTACGCTACCTCCTCACCTGTAAGGTAAGGTACGCTACCTCCTCACCTGTAAGGTAAGGTAAGGTACGCTACCTCCTCACCTGTAAGGTAAGGTAAGGTACGCTACCTCCTCACCTGTAAGGTACGCTACCTCCTCACCTGTAAGGTATGCTACCTCCTCACCTGTAAGGTATGCTACCTCCTCACCTGTAAGGTAAGGTACGCTACCTCCTCACCTGTAAGGTACGCTACCTCCTCACCTGTAAGGTACGCTACCTCCTCACCTGTAAGGTACGCTACCTCCTCACCTGTAAGGTACGCTACCTCCTCACCTGTAAGGTATGCTACCTCCTCACCTGTAAGGTAAGGTACGCTACCTCCTCACCTGTAAGGTACGCTACCTCCTCACCTGTAAGGTATGCTACCTCCTCACCTGTAAGGTACGCTACCTCCTCACCTGTAAGGTATGCTACCTCCTCACCTGTAAGGTACGCTACCTCCTCACCTGTAAGGTACGCTACCTCCTCACCTGTAAGGTACGCTACCTCCTCACCTGTAAGGTATGCTACCTCCTCACCGGAGATTGAGTCCAAGTTTAAGCCAGGGTTGAGACTCGCTGGTCAGAATGGAAATATGTTTAACTTTGAATGTTTGTTTTTGTTTTTTCAGAACTGGAATTACTTTGCAGACAACGAAGCAGACAGTGTGAAAATGATGCAGGAAGTGGAAAAGCTTTGTGATCGCCTGGAGTTGATGAGGTAGGAACCTCAATTGATAACCACACTTAAGATCTACTGATTCCCAATCATTGGATGTTCATCTCCGTACATCAGCTTTATCAGACGTGTATTGTTTACTTGTCAGTCTACAGACCCTGAACGAAGTTCTGTCAGCGAGCTCTCAGGAGGATGGCAAGGTAGCGGTGGAGAAGCAGGTAACTACAGGAAGTCTTTAACTACAGGAAGTCTTTAACTACACGAAGGTAGGTGCAGGAGGTGCTGTGTGTGTGAGTGAGTGAGTGAGTGTGTGTGTGTGTGTGTGTGTGTGTGTGTGTGTGTGTGTGTGTGTGTGTGTGTGTGTGTGTGTGTGTGTGTGTGTGTGTGTGTGTGTGTGTGTGTGTGTGTGTGTGTGTGTGTGTGTGTGTGTGTGTGTGTGTGTGTGTGGGTGCAGGAGGTGCTAACTGACTGTGTGTGTGTGTAGGTGCAGGAGGTGCTAACTGACTGTGTGTGTGTGTAGGTGCAGGAGGTGCTAACTGACTGTGTGTGTGTGTAGGTGCAGGAGGTGCTAACTGACTGTGTGTGTGTGTGTGTGTGTGTGTGTGTGTGTTTAGGTGCTAACTGACTGTGTGTGTGTGTGTGTGTGTGTGTGTGTGTGTGTGTTTAGGTGCTAACTGACTGTGTGTGTGTGTGTGTGTGTGTGTGTGTGTGTAGGTGCAGGAGGTGAACGCCCAGCTGCAGCGGGAGCGCGAGGCGGAGGTGCAGGCCCAGCAGGTGGTGCGGGGGGCGGAGCAGGCGTCCCGGGGCGGCTGCACCGCGGGGAAGGGATGGAACGAGGAAGACCTCCCGCTGCTCATCAAGGCTGTGAACCTGTTCCCCGCCGGCACCAACGCCAGGTCAGTGGACCGGGTCCACAGGGTCTACAGCACACACCAGGTCCACAGGGTCTACAGGGTCTACAGGGTCCACAGCACACACCAGGTCTACAGGGTCTACAGGGTCCACAGGGTCTACAGGGTCCACAGGGTCTACAGGGTCTACAGCACACACCAGGTCTACAGGGTCTACAGGGTCTACAGCACACACCAGGTCTACAGGGTCCACAGGGTCCACAGGGTCTACAGTGAAGTGTGTTGTGTTGTCAGGTGGGAGGTGATTGCTAACTACATGAACCTGCACTCCACCACGGGGATCAAGAGGACGGCTAAAGACGTCATCAACAAGGCCAAGAACCTGCAGCGCCTCGGTGAGACAGCAAGTACAACAACATGGGGCCCTTATTATACACAACATGGTGGCCCTTATTATATACAACATGGGGCCCTTATTATATACAACATGGGGCCCTTATTATATACAACATGGGGCCCTTATTATATACAACATGGGGCCCTTATTATATACAACATGGGGCCCTTATTATATACAACATGGTGGCCCTTATTATATACAACATGGGGCCCTCATGTATTATACACAACATGGTGGCCCTTATTATATACAACATGGTGGCCCTTATATACAACATGGGGCCCTCATGTATTCTGTACAGTGAAATGCGTATAGTAAGTTATGTAGTACATAAACAACACATGGTCAAAGTAGCAACAGCAAGTCTAGGTTCAAATGTAAAGCCGAGTGATGGGAAATGGATAAAGTGTGTGTGTTCAGATCCCGGGCAGAAGGACGAGATCAACAAGAAGGCCTTTGAGAAGTTCAGGAAGGAGCACTCTGCCGTCCCGCTCACCGTGGACAACGCCGCGCCCTCGGAGAGATTTGAAGGTCAGCCTGTTTTTCATTAGCAGCTTCCCTCTCCCAGAGCCAAATGACCCCTGACCCCTACCTGTAGGCCTCCTAGAGCCAGATGACCCCTGACCCCTACCTGGAGGCCTCCTAGAGCCAGATGACCCCTGACCCCTACCTGTAGGCCTCCCAGAGCCAGATGACCCCTGACCCCTACCTGTAGGCCTCCCAGAGCCAGATGACCCCTACCTGTAGGCCTCCCAGAGCCAGATGACCCCTGACCCCTACCTGTAGGCCTCCTAGAGCCAGATGACCCCTGACCCCTACCTGTAGGCCTCCTAGAGCCAGATGACCCCTACCTGTAGGCCTCCTAGAGCCAGATGACCCCTGACCCCTACCTGCCCCTTATTGGATATAAACACGTCTAGAGCACCAAGTCAGGTGATTGGCTTCATGAAATCGATCTTCTAGTTGTCCTCACATGGAGGTTCTGGGTGCAATTCCAGGGGCCCCTGATGAGCTTTAGAGACCCTACCAGCAGTGTGTAGAACCTACCAGCAGTGTGTAGACCCTACCGGCGGTGTGTAGACCCTACCGGCAGTGTGTAGACCCTACCGGCAGTGTGTAGACCCTACCGGCAGTGTGTAGACCCTACCGGCAGTGTGTAGACCCTACCGGCAGTGTGTAGACCCTACCAGCAGTGTGCTGCAGTGTGTAGACCCTACCAGCAGTGTGCTGCAGTGTAGACCCTACCGGCAGTGTGTAGACCCTACCGGCAGTGTGTAGACCCTACCGGCAGTGTGTAGACCCTACCAGCAGTGTGCTGCAGTGTGTAGACCCTACCAGCAGTGTGTAGACCCTACCAGCAGTGTGTAGACCCTACCGGCGGAGTGTAGACCCTACCAGCAGTGTGTAGACCCTACCAGCAGTGTGTAGACCCTACCAGCAGTGTGCTGCAGTGTGTAGACCCTACCAGCAGTGTGTAGACCCTACCGGCGGTGTGTAGACCCTACCGGCAGTGTGTAGACCCTACCAGCAGTGTGTAGACCCTACCGGCAGTGTGTAGACCCTACTGACGGTGTGTACTACTGACGGTGCTTCCCAGGGACTGGAGACGTGGCAGCCTGGACCTCAGAGGAGCAGAAGCTGCTGGAGCAGGCCCTGAAGACCTTCCCGGTCAGCACCACCGAGAGGTGGGACAAGATCTCGGCCGCGGTGCCGGGCAGGACCAAGAAGGACTGCATGAAGAGATACAAGGTAGGACTCCTGCTAGGGCCGGCCCCCCGGCCCCCCAGGTCTGCTAGTCGTCTCCCTGGGTCTCGTGTTCAAACCTCTTAATAGCGGCTTCAGTACGTTGAAAGATATTGGATATTCATTATATATATTTATTAATGGTTAAGATTTGACACCACAATTGTGACTGACTTTCCTTAAATATGAAAATAAAACCTGGGTGAAGACAAACGCTTAACTAGTTATGTTGAAGTCCGTTTTTTGCAGCTGTGATTAATTCAAAGGAAGTCCTCATCTAGTTTCTCCTCGTTGTGATGGACCAGCACCCCCATGTGACACATGGTCTCATCCACCATGTGTCACATGGGGGTGGTGGAGGAGACCATGTGTCACATGGGGGTGGTGGAGGAGACCATGAAGGTTTCTCAGGCTGCTGTTTGTCCTGCAGGAGCTGGTGGAGATGGTGAAGGCCAAGAAAGCGGCCCAGGAGCAGATGGCCCCCAAGATCAAGAAGTGAGGAGCAGGAGAACCGCTCAGAACACCTTTATTTTAACATTATTCTGTTATTTTATAATAAAATTCAAAGCAGGAAACACGACTTGTGGTGTGCTGTGCAGTGGGGTGAGGATTCAGCCGTTCATCCAGAACATCCCTCTACGGATCCTCTCGTAGTCTGGGAGCTGCTGGACGGGCCCTGAGAGACAGACACAGGGATTTAAAGTGGTTGAACTCCTACGGGGGGGGGGGCGGGGGGGTCAGAGGTCTCACAACATACTGACCCACGGCGGCGATGGCGGGGGCCTTGTCATAGATGTACTTGGTACACACGTCCTTAATGGTCTTGGCGTCGATGGCCTAGGGACCCAGAACAAGACAAACGAGTGCTCACAACAGAACTTATAAAAACCATTAACTTCAGTTCCACATCAATATCCCAGTGACGTACGCATTGCACCACACTGAGGTTAATACACACATCAAACATCTATGGATTAGCTTAGCGATCTCAGGGCACTGAGGTGGCTAACAGCGGGCTGCATCCCAACACTCACTGAATCCCCCTAAAGGGACTGCGGTGCCTAGTGGCCGTGACTCACGTCGATGCGAGCCTCCAGCTCGTGCAGTGGGATGCGTCGGCTGTAGCACAGCATCTGGCGTCCGATGTCCTCACAGATGGGGGTGGACCCTGAGGTGGACCAGGTACAGAAAGACCCCTCAATTTCAAACTGACAATCCCTCACGGCCGTGCTCTGAGAACCCCTTCTCGTGGCGCTCCGTCTTACCATCGAGGTGCAGCAGCATGTTCGTCTTCAGAAGGTTTTTAGCACGTGCCACTTCGCTCTCCGACACGCTGGTGCACAGCGACTTCCTGTGGCGGGCAGCAGTCATTACATTTTGAGAATAAAAACGACCGGAATGAATTACTAGTCGTTATACGATTTCTTATGAGCACAATAATCTACAGGTCATCTCTAACAGGTTGTACAGGTCATCTCTAACAGGTTGTACAGGTCATCTCTAACAGGTTGTACAGGTCATCTCTAGCAGGTTGTACAGGTCATCTCTAGCAGGTTGTACAGGTCATCTCTAGCAGGTTGTACAGGTCATCTCTAACAGGTTGTACAGGTCATCTCTAACAGGTTGTACAGGTCATCTCTAACAGGTTGTACAGGTCATCTCTAGCAGGTTGTACAGGTCATCTCTAACAGGTTGTACAGGTCATCTCTAACCAGGTTGTACAGGTCATCTCTAACAGGTTGTACAGGTCATCTCTAACAGGTACAGGTCATCTCTAACAGGTTGTACAGGTCATCTCTAGCAGGTTGTACAGGTCATCTCTAACAGGTTGTACAGGTCATCTCTAACAGGTTGTACAGGTCATCTCTAACAGGTACAGGTCATCTCTAACAGGTTGTACAGGTCATCTCTAGCAGGTTGTACAGGTCATCTCTAGCAGGTTGTACAGGTCATCTCTAGCAGGTTGTACAGGTCATCTCTAACAGGTTGTACAGGTCATCTCTAACAGGTTGTACAGGTCATCTCTAACAGGTTGTACAGGTCATCTCTAGCAGGTTGTACAGGTCATCTCTAACAGGTTGTACAGGTCATCTCTAGCAGGTTGTACAGGTCATCTCTAACAGGTTGTACAGGTCATCTCTAACAGGTACAGGTCATCTCTAACAGGTACAGGTCATCTCTAACAGGTTGTACAGGTCATCTCTAACAGGTACAGGTCATCTCTAACAGGTTGTACAGGTCATCTCTAACAGGTACAGGTCATCTCTAACAGGTTGTACAGGTCATCTCTAACAGGTACAGGTCATCTCTAACAGGTTGTACAGGTCATCTCTAGCAGGTTGTACAGGTCATCTCTAACAGGTTGTACAGGTCATCTCTAGCAGGTTGTACAGGTCATCTCTAACAGGTTGTACAGGTCATCTCTAACAGGTTGTACAGGTCATCTCTAACAGGTTGTACAGGTCATCTCTAACAGGTTGTACAGGTCATCTCTAACAGGTACAGGTCATCTCTAGCAGGTTGTACAGGTCATCTCTAACAGGTTGTACAGGTCATCTCTAACAGGTACAGGTCATCTCTAACAGGTACAGGTCATCTCTAGCAGGTTGTACAGGTCATCTCTAACAGGTTGTACAGGTCATCTCTAGCAGGTTGTACAGGTCATCTCTAACAGGTTGTACAGGTCATCTCTAACGTACAGGTCATCTCTAGCAGGTTGTACAGGTCATCTCTAACAGGTTGTACAGGTCATCTCTAACGTACAGGTCATCTCTAACGTACAGGTCATCTCTAACAGGTACAGGTCATCTCTAACAGGTACAGGTCATCTCTAGCAGGTTGTACAGGTCATCTCTAACAGGTTGTACAGGTCATCTCTAGCAGGTTGTACAGGTCATCTCTAACAGGTTGTACAGGTCATCTCTAGCAGGTTGTACAGGTCATCTCTAACAGGTTGTACAGGTCATCTCTAACGTACAGGTCATCTCTAACGTACAGGTCATCTCTAACGTACAGGTCATCTCTAACAGGTACAGGTCATCTCTAACAGGTACAGGTCATCTCTAGCAGGTTGTACAGGTCATCTCTAACAGGTTGTACAGGTCATCTCTAGCAGGTTGTACAGGTCATCTCTAACAGGTTGTACAGGTCATCTCTAGCAGGTTGTACAGGTCATCTCTAACAGGTTGTACAGGTCATCTCTAACAGGTTGTACAGGTCATCTCTAGCAGGTTGTACAGGTCATCTCTAACAGGTTGTACAGGTCATCTCTAACAGGTTGTACAGGTCATCTCTAACAGGTTGTACAGGTCATCTCTAACAGGTACAGGTCATCTCTAACAGGTTGTACAGGTCATCTCTAACAGGTTGTACAGGTCATCTCTAGCAGGTTGTACAGGTCATCTCTAACGTACAGGTCATCTCTAACAGGTACAGGTCATCTCTAACAGGTACAGGTCATCTCTAACAGGTACAGGTCATCTCTAGCAGGTTGTACAGGTCATCTCTAACAGGTTGTACAGGTCATCTCTAGCAGGTTGTACAGGTCATCTCTAACAGGTTGTACAGGTCATCTCTAGCAGGTTGTACAGGTCATCTCTAACAGGTTGTACAGGTCATCTCTAACAGGTTGTACAGGTCATCTCTAACAGGTTGTACAGGTCATCTCTAGCAGGTTGTACAGGTCATCTCTAACAGGTTGTACAGGTCATCTCTAGCAGGTACAGGTCATCTCTAACAGGTTGTACAGGTCATCTCTAGCAGGTTGTACAGGTCATCTCTAACAGGTTGTACAGGTCATCTCTAGCAGGTTGTACAGGTCATCTCTAACAGGTTGTACAGGTCATCTCTAGCAGGTTGTACAGGTCATCTCTAACAGGTTGTACAGGTCATCTCTAACAGGTACAGGTCATCTCTAACAGGTTGTACAGGTCATCTCTAGCAGGTTGTACAGGTCAGAAGGTGGTCTCCTCACCACTCTAGCTGGGTGAAGTGCATCATCTCCTCCAGGGTGGAGGGCTCACACACCATGTAGAGACCCCACAGCCCCGTGTCCGTGTAGCAGGTGTTGAAGGACTGGAAGCTGTGGCACAGACCGCCCTGGCACGCCATCTGGGCCAGCTTACTGGACAGGTTCTGACCAGAGACAACACGTTGGTACCAACACTTCCTCTTACTCATTATCAATAAGGTGAAGCTGTCAGCCATCAGATCAATAAGGTGATCAGGAGGTGATCAGGAGGTAACAGGAGGTGTTGAGGTGATCAGGAGGTGTTAAGGTGATCAGGAGGTGTAACAGGAGGTGTTAAGGTGATCAGGAGGTGTTGAGGTGTAACAGGAGGTGTTGAGGTGATCAGGAGGTGTTGAGGTGTAACAGGAGGTGTTAAGGTGATCAGGAGGTGTTAAGGTGATCAGGAGGTGTTGAGGTGTAACAGGAGGTGTTAAGGTGATCAGGAGGTGTAACAGGAGGTGTTGAGGTGATCAGGAGGTGTTAAGGTGATCAGGAGGTGTAACAGGAGGTGTTAAGGTGATCAGGAGGTGTTGAGGTGATCAGGAGGTGTAACAGGAGGTGTTAAGGTAACAGGAGGTGTTAAGGTGATCAGGAGGTGTAACAGGAGGTGTTAAGGTAATAGGAGGTGTTGAGGTGATCAGGAGGTGTTGAGGTGATCAGGAGGTGTTAAGGTGATCAGGAGGTGTAACAGGAGGTGTTGAGGTGATCAGGAGGTGTTGAGGTGATCAGGAGGTGTAACAGGAGGTGTAACAGGAGGTGTTGAGGTGATCAGGAGGTGTTGAGGTGATCAGGAGGTGTTAAGGTGATCAGGAGGTGTAACAGGAGGTGTTGAGGTGATCAGGAGGTGTTAAGGTGATCAGGAGGTGTAACAGGAGGTGTTAAGGTGATCAGGAGGTGTTGAGGTGTATCAGGAGGTGTTAAGGTGATCAGGAGGTGTAACAGGAGGTGTTAAGGTGATCAGGAGGTGTTGAGGTGATCAGGAGGTGTTGAGGTGATCAGGAGGTGTAACAGGAGGTGTTAAAGTGTAACAGGAGGTGTTAAGGTGATCAGGAGGTGTAACAGGAGGTGTTAAGGTAACAGGAGGTGTTAAGGTGATCAGGAGGTGTAACAGGAGGTGTTAAGGTGTAACAGGAGGTGTTAAGGTGATCAGGAGGTGTAACAGGAGGTGTTAAGGTAACAGGAGGTGTTAAGGTGATCAGGAGGTGTAACAGGAGGTGTTAAGGTAACAGGAGGTGTTAAGGTGATCAGGAGGTGTTGAGGTGATCAGGAGGTGTTGAGGTGATCAGGAGGTGTTGAGGTGATCAGGAGGTGTTAAGCAGGAGGTGTAACAGGAGGTGTAACAGGATGGGTGGGGGCCTCACCACGCCTCCTCCAAACGACCGGTCCCAGTTCCCGATGAGGGTGTTGGCGACCATCAGGGGGATGGTGTCCGGGTGCGCCCAGCCCACCGCCTCCATCGCTATGGCAACGTGCGCCAGGGGCATCTTGTCGTCACGGACACGGATCTGGAGGGGAGACAGATTGACCATCCAGATGTTAATCATCTCTACATCCCTCCAGATGTTAATCATCTCTCCATCCATCCAGATGTTAATCATCTCTCCATCCCTCCAGATGTTAATCATCTCTCCATCCCTCCAGATGTTAATCATCTCTCCATCCCTCCAGATGTTAATCATCTCTCCATCCCTCCAGATGTTAATCATCTCTCCATCCCTCCAGATGTTAATCATCTCTCCATCCATCCAGATGTTAATCATCTCTCCATCCCTCCAGATGTTAATCATCTCTCCATCCCTCCAGATGTTAATCTTTCCATTCATCAGCTACGCAGGCCACCAGCTTTAACAACACTGACTGCCTCATCTTTCCTGTTGCTATGGAAACACACTGGAGGAGGAAGAGACAGGATGTGGCCATTACCTCACTTCCTGTGAAGCTGCAGGCAGGAAGAGCGGGGGTGTCGCTTCTGTACCTGGCAGGAAGTTTTCCAAAGTGGTACTTGGCCAAATCGATGAGCTCGTCGTGGGAGACGCCTGTCCAGGGAGACACAGTTGGACATGGAACCCCACCCATACAGAGACCCCACCCCACCCATACAGAGACCCCACCCATACAGAGACCCCACCCATACAGCGAGACCCCACCCATACAGAGACCCCACCCATACAGCGAGACCCCACCCATACAGAGACCCCACCCATACAGCGAGACCCCACCCATACAGAGACCCCACCCATACAGAGACCCCACCCCACCCATACAGAGAGACCCCACCCATACAGAGACCCCACCCATACAGCGAGACCCCACCCATACAGAGACACCCTACCCATACAGAGACCCCACCCATACAGAGAGAGACCCCACCCATACAGCGAGAGACCCCACCCATACAGCGAGAGACCCCACCCATACAGCGACCCCACGAGCCGAGGTCAGGGTGAGAACCAGGAGGCCTACCTCCCGCGGCGGCCAGGACGATCCTGGGCCCGAAGTAGTGAGTGGTGATGTACTCCACCAGGTCGGCCCTGTTGATGGTCCTACACACACACACACACACACACACACACACACACACACACACACACACACACACACACACACACACACACACACACACACACACACACACACACACACACACACACACACACACACACACACACACACACGTTACAGGGGGAAACGGCTAATTGTAAACATGTGATCTAAAGCTGCTGGCAGCTGAACTTCCACAGGATAGAGAGGAGGAGGAGGAGGAGGGGAGAAGGAAGGAGGACAGAAATGAGGCGAGGAGGAGGAGAGATGAAGGAGACTGACTTGATGTTCTCTGTGGGACCCAGGATGGTGCGTCCCAGGGCAGTGGTCTGGTAGGCCGTGGCATGGAGGTAGTCAAACACCACTTCCTGTAGGTTGGTTTCTACTTCCTGCATCTCTCGCAGGATGACTCCTCTCTCTCTCTCGATCTCTGCCTCGCCCAGCGTGCTGTTCTGGATGATGTCAGCAAGGATCTCCACGGCTGGAGAACACAGAACCCAATACTACCACCACACGCTGGTACAGACAGATACACACACTGGTACACACAGATACACACACACAGGTATACACACGCTGGTACACACGCTGGTACAGACAGATACACACACGCTGGTACACACACTGGTACACACAGATACACACACACAGGTATACACACGCTGGTACACACGCTGGTACAGACAGATACACACACGCTGGTACACACAGATACACACACACACACACACACACACACACACACACACACACACACAGGTATACACACGCTGGTACACACGCTGGTACACACACACACACAGGTACACACGCTGGTACACACACACAGGTACACACGCTGGTACACACACACGCTGGTACACACACTGGTACACACACACGCTGGTACACACACACACACACACGCTGGTACACACTGGTAGGCCGATGTACCCGTCCTACATCAGGGGCATTCCCAGATGGAGGACAGCTGTGTGTGGACCTACCCCGGGGCAGGTCTTTGGTGAAGGCCTTGGCGTAGTACACGGTCTGCTCCCGGGAGGTGTAGGCGTTGAGGTGGGCCCCCATGTTCTCGATCTCCAGCTCCAGGTCCAGCTGGGACCTCTTCCTCGTGCCCTTCAGTCAGATCGTTGATAACAAACTGTTCACTAAGATCGTTTCATGGCTTGTTCTTATTTTAAATGGAGTTGCTTGTGCATTCCAGCATGTTTCCATTGTAATGTTTTCATTGATGTTTGTGTTCATCTGTGTAAGTAATCCCACTGGGAGCATAGGCTGCTGACTCCTCTCCTGTTGATCTGGTGTGTAATGGTCCTCTCTGCTCAGTGTGTTCATCTACTGCTCCTCGTTTGCATATGAAAGGTCTCCTAATCCTACTCCTTAAGCGGCTCAGAGGAGCGCCTTATCATCAGTCTTCAGTGGAAGCTGCCCTTTAACCCCAAACGTCCCCTCTAGGGTCAAGGTTCACCTCCTCTCACCTTGAACGCCATGTGTTCCAGGAAATGAGCGGTTCCGTTGTTTCTCTCGTTCTCATAGCGACTCCCCGCATCGATCCACAGACCCACCTGTCAATCACAACACACCTTGTCAATCACAACACACCTGGATCAAACGCTTCTGAACACTAGAGTCATCCAGAGGACATTGGTCTGTCACAAGCGGCCACCATTTCGTTTTGTTAACTCCCCTGTGTCTACCTCTCAGTGGAGCCAGGTGTGTGTGCGTGTTTTAACTCACTGTGCACGTGGAGAGGCCCGAGTCCTCCGAGGCGACCCGCAGTCCGTTCTCTAAGGTCGTGACTCGGGTCTCTGGAACATTGAGGATGACGTGCTGTGCGGCGGTGGCCGCTAGGCGGCGCTGCGGTGGCGCTAGGGGCTGCAGGAGGCCAGACAAGTCATCATGACTCGGTAAAAACAACCAGCTTTACGTGCCAACCAAAAACACTCGTGACTCGATATAAACATTGTACAAGTATAATTTAAGGTATTATATGGAGTTCCTGCTTCATGAGCAGGATGTGTCCGTGAACTCCAACCTGACAGAACAACGTTAACGTCCGCTGCACGCGTACCTGGAGGCCCTCGCTTGTTTCACACAGCTTCAGTTCAACATCGAAACATGAACGCACCCTTACCCTGAATAAAGAGGGCTTTCTCTTCAGTAGATTTCTCCCCGCGGAGGAGAGACGCTGTATGGACGCCGCCATGTTGTTGTTTGATGACGCGTCGGGTGACGCAGCGAAAGATACCGGAATATCTTTTTCTTTCTTAACAAAATAAGAGCCACACTATTAAAAGTGGGTTTTTTTTTTATCTAGGGCGCAGAGCTCATTACATCTTAGTAGGGGGGACCACATATTTTCTAGAAGGTTTATCAATAATATTACCAACGTATAGGATACATAGGGGGAAAATAAACAAGACCTTTCAAAAGTGTTGTGTTTATGTGTGAATTATTTCATAAGTGGAGTCGGCTTCCATTAAATATATATTTTCAATTACATACATTTTAAAACAGTGTATATTGGGGGACAACTGTATGTTTTTTAGAAGTTCTGCGCCCAGAAAGCAAACCCTAACCCTAAAACCAAACCCTAATGGTTTGGTTCTAGGGTTAATGTTTTGTTTTAGGGGTAGGGCCTACCCCTAAAACAAAACATTAACCCTAGAACCAAACCCTAAGCCTTAACCTTTACACAAAAACAAAACCTTATTTTAACTTGTGTGACCTGTTGTACATAAAGCAATTAAGGACTGGTATAAAGACACACCTCTACGCTGTGGGGGTCAGTACATTTTATTTATTGGGGAAACACATATGCAACATCAAAACAAATCTTTTCATCCTTCCAATGGATTCAATTAAATGTTCAAAAGTTAGGAGGAAAAGGACGTATACTGTAACACTGTGACGAGTGACACCCCGTGGCTTTTACTTTGAAATACCAGATCGTTTCAAAGCGGAAGCGTGCTGTTGCACAGCGCGCGTATTCTCAGTAGAACAGAGTCGTCTCGCGTCAAACCAAACCAAGATAAATTATGATTTCAAACATATGCACTTAAGTCTTGAGAACGGATTAAGAGCCGTTTCTAGCCGCAGCCTCCTGGACCGAGAGCAGGACGTCCGAGGTCCTGGCGTAAAAAAAGTACCGTGGTCTCGTTTGAGGGTTGATGCTACAGGGCGGTAAGTGATCCATAAAGGTCCATTCATTGATCGATATAGGATCAATAAGGACATATAGGTTCATGGTTACCGGATCCATACACAGCTACGCGGTAAACAGGCGAGTTTAACAACAAGCGTCCATTCTTCGTGACTTGCCAGAAATGGAGTCGATGCTTGCTGATCTGGAGGACGGAGAGCTGTCCGGGTCGGACTCCGACATGACTCCCTCCGTCCACCCGCCTCCCGCTGACCGGTTCACCGCCCGGGCCGCGCCTCCACCCGTGGCAAGCGGTTACCGGAGCACCGCCAAACTCGCGGACTCCAGCGACAGCGGCGGGGACTCGGAGGACGACGAGGCGGCGGCGTCGTGGCGATGCAAGCGGCAGAAAGTGTCCAACGTACCCGCTCCTCCGCCGGCTCCCCAGCGCCACCAGCAGTCAGCGGGTCCGGGCGCCCCCGGTCCTGCGGCAGGCCGGAAGGTGAACAACATCTGGGGCAGTGTGGTGCAGGAGCAGAGCCAGGACCTGGTGACCGCGGGGCTGGGGGTGTTCGGCATGGAAGGGGAGTTCGACATGGGGAGCAGGAACGTGGAGACGTACAACTATGTGCTGGCCCGGAAGATGATGGAGAAGGAGCGGCAGGAGGAGGAGGAGAAGACCCGAGGACAGCAGCACCAGGAGGCGGCCATGCTGGACTCCCAGCTGGAGGAGTACATGCAGGGCCGCGGGTCCCACGACCCCTCGCAGCCCAAGAGGAAGCGCTCGGCCAAGGAGCGGCTGGGCCCGCGGGCCGAGATGGACCTGCAGGGGCGCTACGAGCTGTCGGAGGAGGACCCGGAGGCGCGCGTGGTGGAGGAGCTGGCCCACCGGCTGCAGGAGCCCAAGCTGGAGCTGCTGGAGCGGGTGGTGCGGGTGCTGGGCCGCGGCCCCGCCATCCGGCTGCTGGAGGAGACGGCCGACCTGGAGCGCAGCGGGGGGGTGGTGACGCTGGACGGGAGCCGGCGCCGCACCCCCGGCGGGGTCTACCTCCACCTGCTGAAGAGCTCCCCCGCGGTCAGCCGGGCCCAGCTGCGCCAGGTCTTCTTGGACGAGAACACGGAGCACCGCAAGAGCAAGAAGGCGGCCCAGAAGCGCCGGCGCCACCTGGTGGCCAAGAAGATGAAGCAGGCGCTGAACACGCTGCACCTGCAGGAGGACCAGGAGTCCCGCGAGACCTTCGCCAGCGACACGCACGACGCGCTGGCCTCCCTGGGGGAGGGGCCAGAGGAGGAGGGGGAGGAGCCAGAGGAGGAGCCAGAGGAGGTCGCCGTGGGAACCGAGGATACGCCTGTGGTCTACAACTCTGCCGACCTGGAGGTGTTCTGAGGAGGCGTGTCACCATGACAACGCCACGGACTGTCCGATCCCAGCTGGGTTCTCTCCGCCTGCGTCATCGCTCTGGAAACACTTGCTTTGGTTCTTGTTTAAATTGGTTCTGTTCTGTTGAAGACGAGAAGCACTTAAGTATTCTGTGGCTCCACCTTTTTAATGGCTCGTCTGACATGTCTAGATTTAAAACGAGTGTAGTCTGCAGAAACGTTGACAAACCATAGGGAAGTTATGACTTAGAGTCTGAAAGGAATTGAAGTACATACGTTGCCATGACGACCAGTTCAGTTTGTTTGACCCTGATTTGAGTAGTGCCTCTTTGTGCCACTAGGTGGCACAGCGCTCACCCTTAAATGACTGTTAATGGTTTCCTTTCCCTTTAATAAAACGTCCACGCTTTTAAATAATAATAAAAAAGCATTTCTCAGAGTGTATTGTGTGTAAAGTATGTGATAATATTACACAGTGCTGCTTCATGCTGCCGACAAGAGTTTTTACTGGTAATGTTAAGCATTTGGTTACAGCTAGACATTAAATGTTTATAATTTAGCCATATTTTTCTATTTATATGTATTGTATTTCCCTGATGGTCTCTTGTATTTCAGAGGTAAACGACGAGTATACATCCTTTTCATTAAGTCTTTTATTAAAGGCTAGCTAGCGGTGTCATTCGGAAAATACAACTGTGCTGCACTTACTAGCGATGACCACAGGAGGGCAGCAGGGCGAGAGTTAACAACGCTTATGAGTTTCCATTGACCATAAACACATCAGCGGCCAAGTATTGATGTATTTCATAGTATATTGTGCTATGTATTTCAGTTTCTACACTTGCTTTGGTAACTCAGGTTGTGGAAGATAACAGGCTTTATCAGCGTACCATGTAGGCCTATCAAAATATCCTTCATGAAGTAAACCAGGGAACTGACTTGACCAGTGGAAACCATGCCGACCACCACTCCCTAATGACGTCGCAACAGTGGGCGGCTCGTTAGCGCGCTGGTCTGCGTGTCGCCTTTGATGACCTCAACATGGAGGCCCTGGTCCGCTGGCCTCATTAGACCCACTGGAGGACGCTCTGCATGGGGCGCTGTGTGTTTACAGTTGGCTCGATTGTGTGTTTGTGTGTGTATGTTTAGAGTTGTGTGTGTATGTTTAGAGTTGTGTGTGTGTATGTTTAGAGTTGTCGTGTGTGTATGTTTAGAGTTGTCGTGTGTGTGTGTTTAGAGTTGTGTGTGTGTATGTTTAGAGTTGTGTGTGCGTGTGTGTATGTTTAGAGTTGTGTCGTGTGTGTGTGTTTAGAGTTGTGTGTGTATGTTTAGAGTTGTGTGTGTGTATGTTTAGAGTTGTGTGTGCGTGTGTGTATGTTTAGAGTTGTGTCGTGTGTGTCTGTGATGCTCTCCATGTGACACACTGTCTCTGGTCGTGGCAGGACCCCGTCTCTGTCACCTGGCAACCGTCTTGTTGCTTAGTTACGATGGGGCGTTGCTACCTGCAGGCGAGCGGAGAGGAGACAGCAGGAGGAACTCGCCCAGGGTCATCGAGCAGGTAGGGGTCAGACAGTACAGAGACAGGTCATTAAGGAGCAGGTAGGGGTTAGACAGTACAGAGACAGGTCAGTAAGGAGCAGGTAGGGGTTAGACAGTACAGAGACAGGTCATTAAGGAGCAGGTAGGGGTTAGACAGTACAGAGACAGGTCATTAAGGAGCAGGTAGGGGTTAGACAGAACAGAGACAGGTCATTAAGGAGCAGGTAGGGGTTAGACAGTACAGAGACAGGTCATTAAGGAGCAGGTAGGGGTTAGACAGTACAGAGACAGGTCATTAAGGAGCAGGTAGGGGTTAGACAGTACAGAGACAGGTCATTAAGGAGCAGGTAGGGGTTAGACAGTACAGAGACAGGTCATTAAGGAGCAGGTAGGGGTTAGACAGTACAGAGACAGGTCATTAAGGAGCAGGTAGGGGTTAGACAGTACAGAGACAGGTCATTAAGGAGCAGGTAGGGGTTAGACAGTACAGACAGGTCATTAAGGAGCAGGTAGGGGTTAGACAGTACAGAGACAGGTCATTAAGGAGCAGGTAGGGGTTAGACAGTACAGAGACAGGTCATTAAGGAGCAGGTAGGGGTTAGACAGTACAGAGACAGGTCATTAAGGAGCAGGTAGGGGTTAGACAGTAGAGACAGCAAGTAGTCATTATGGCATCTTGCTCTATGATCCTTACATTAAATATATGTAAGAAAATATAAGTATCCTTTAATATAAATATGTATATATGTATTCTGAATTATAGCTTATCCTCCAATATAAATGTCCTTATCTTTTAATATACATCATTATTCTAAATATGTTGATCAGAGGCACTGAGTCATCTGTGACATGAAGACGAGGAACAGACAGGAAGGAGGAAGAACTCCATCCTCCCAGAATGCAACAGGAGATGATGTAGGCTGCTGCTAATTCTCCTCTATTCAGAACCAAAAAAGACTCTTATTTATAGTGTGTCACGTTGTTCCCTTCCCTGCCTGTGAGAGAGAGACAGAGAGAGACGGGAGGGAGGGAGAGAGGGAGAGAGGGAGAGAGAGAGAGAGAGAGAGAGAGAGAGAGACTGTTACAAAGAGTAACATGGTGGTCATTCTGTTTCCTCTCATTTGTAACCAGATGGTCACATGACCACAGAACATCACCACCACCAGCTCCTACCGTTTACTACAGAGTCTTCGGCCTCACGGGGACTTAGCTACATGGCTAGTTCAGTTCCTTAGCTACATGACTAGTTCAGTTCTTTAGCTACATGGCTAGATCAGTTCCTCTAGTTGGAGGTCTGTCTGGCAGGAAGTCTCGCATTTCTCAGAGCGATGAGGTTTCGCCGCGTGGCGCCAGCGATCAATAACCTCCCTTCTCTCCCCCCTCCTCCCCCTCTCTCCTCAAGGATCAGAGTAAAAGTACTTCAGCATGGTGACCTTGTACTTTGGAGTGGATCCCCCAGGTTCATCAATCAGAAGTATTGATGTGATCAGAGGACAGGTGTGAGGGGAATGGATGCTACATTGTTCTAATGGCATGGTCAGGCCGCCCAGAGCTTAAGGTAAACCTCTAGAGCAGGGGCGGTATACTAGCACACACACGCACAATACACGCGCGTGTGTGTGTGTTTGTTTTACTCCTTGCACAGCTGTTTACATCTCCTTGACACGTCTGGCTGTTTCCATGGCAACACTGGGATGTACCACGTGACTTGATGAGCCAACCACATGTGTGTGTCTGTGCGCGTGTGTGTGTGTGTGTTCGCTTGTGTGCGTGTGTGTGTCTGTAAGCGTGTGTGTGTGTGTGTTCGCTTGTGTGTGTGCGTGTGTGTGTGTCTGTAAGCGTGTGTGTGTGTGTCTGTTCGCTTGTGTGTGTGTGTGTCTGTGTGTGTGTGTGTGTGTGTGTGTGTGTGTGCGCGAGTGTGCTTGTCTGTACGCATGTGTGTGTGCGGTGTGTATGTGTGCGTGTGTGTGATTAAGGACAGCAGGAAGTGTGTATTAAAAGATAAATAGTTGATGTGATTCTCACGTTGTGATTAAGCTCTATAATTACACGTCACAAACCCTCCTCCATCTTGTCTTACAACTTCAGCATGCAGTGAGGAAGACAACACGCCTTCACAGACAAGGATGTGGAACTAGAACACTCCCCAAGGTCAGAGGTCAGAGGTGGAGGACCAGGTCAACACAGTGAAGGTGAGGTCTTCCTACAGCTACAAAGAACCCTCTGGTCACAGCAAAGCATTGTGGGTACAGAGTGCAGCCAGACAGATAGCCAATCAGTGAGCAGGTAGCAGCAGACAGGAAATACTTTGTTTAGACGTCTTATGTACGTAGTGAAACATAGACGTATGTAAGTATTAAGACATAAATACTTTGTTTAGACGTCTTATGTACGTAGTGAAACATAGACGTATGTAAGTATTAAGACATAAATACTTTGTTTAGACGTATTATGTACACAGTGAAACATAGACGTATGTAAGTATTAAGACATAAATACTTTAAGACGTAGTAAGGCGTAGTTTAGACATTTGAATCACAGTACGGATTAGCATGTTAGCATGGTGTTGTTTTTTAATCCCTCGATCGTAGAGAACATGACATCACTTCCGTACACGGGGGGACTTGTGTGCTAAAGTACACGCTGGATCTACTGGGGGTCAAAGGTCATGGCTTGGTTGCTAATGGCTTGTGTAAGTTCCTGCTGTTAGTTAGCGTTAGCTGCGCTAGCGCTGTGGTGAGATCAAAGCAGTATAAACTACTAAGAGTCCCTACTTTGACATCAGCTGTGATGTTGGTTAGCCGTCCAATTAGTGACAAGAGGGCGTGTCCACTCAGATGTTTGATGGATAGATCGTCCTAGCTGCTCTCACCGTCATCTCACCTGGTGGTCAAATCACACGGGTGGTGGTCAGGACCTGGGTGTGGAGGACAGAGAACATGCAAGTCCACAGAACCAGGACCGATGCTGCACGGCCACCAGCAGGAGGTCCAGCAGGAGGTCCAGCAGGTGGTCCAGCAGGTGGTCCAGCAGGTGGTCCAGCAGGAGGTCCAGCAGGTGGTCCAGCAGGTGGTCCAGCAGGTGGTCCAGCAGGTGGTCCAGCAGGTGGTCCAGCAGGAGGTCCAGCAGGTGGTCCAGCAGGAGGTCCAGCAGGTGGTCCAGCAGGAGGTCCAGCGTTAGGTCCAGCAGGTGGTCCAGCAGGTGGTCCAGCGTTAGGTCCAGCAGGTGGTCCAGCAGGTGGTCCAGCAGGTGGTCCAGCAGGTGGTCCAGCAGGTGGTCCAGCAGGTGGTCCAGCGTTAGGTCCAGCAGGAGGTCCAGCAGGTGGTCCAGCAGGTGGTCCAGCAGGTGGTCCAGCAGGAGGTCCAGCTAAGGTCCAGCAGGTGGTCCAGCAGGTGGTCCAGCGTTAGGTCCAGCAGGTGGTCCAGCAGGTGGTCCAGCAGGTGGTCCAGCGTTAGGTCCAGCAGGTGGTCCAGCAGGTGGTCCAGCAGGTGGTCCAGCGTTAGGTCCAGCAGGTGGTCCAGCAGGTGGTCCAGCAGGTGGTCCAGCAGGTGGTCCAGCAGGTGGTCCAGCAGGTGGTCCAGCGTTAGGTCCAGCAGGTGGTCCAGCAGGTGGTCCAGCAGGTGGTCCAGCAGGTGGTCCAGCAGGTGGTCCAGCAGGAGGTCCAGCTAAGGTCCAGCAGGTGGTCCAGCAGGTGGTCCAGGTTCTGAACACTGGATCAGAACCCTTATTGCAGAGCGGTCCACCTAGTACAGAGATCCTCACGCATCGTCCGCCTCATGTATGTACAGCCGCTGGTCGGCGTGGTAACCAGCCGCTGGTCGGCGTGGTAACCAGCCGCTGGTCGGCGTGGTAACCAGCCTCCACCACAGTCCCCTCAGTTTGGAGCTCTAGATTTGATGTCCCAGGAAGTCCTCCTGTACCAGCCGCGGGAGGAGCAGGAGGAGGAGAGGAGCAGGAGCAGGAGGAGCAGGAGTTGGAGGAGGAGGAGCAGGTGGCGCAGGAGCAGGTGGAGCAGGTGAAGGAGCCTTAGGAGGAGGATCAGCAGGAGCAGGAGGAGGAAGAGGAGGAGTTGGACTTTGGTGTCTGGTGTCCAGAGGGGTCCATAGGGGTCCAGAGGGGTCCGAGGGGTCCAGAGGGGTCCAGAGGGGTCCAGAAGGGTCCGGGTCCAGAGGGGGTCCGGAGGGGTCCGGAGGGGTCCGGGGGGGTCCGGGGGGGTCCAGGAGGGGTCCAGAGGGGTCCAGAGGGGGTCCGGGGGGGGTCAGAGGGGGTCCGGGGGGGTCCGGAGGGGTCCGGAGGGGGTCCGGGGGGGGTCCGGGTCCAGAGGGGTCCAGAGGGGTCCAGAGGGGTCCGGGGGGGTCCGGAGGGGACCATAGGAGTCCAGAGGGGTCCAGAGGGGTCCGGGGGGGTCCAGAGGGGTCCAGGTCCAGAGGGGTCCATAGGGGTCCAGAGGGGTCCGGGGGGGGTCCGGAGGGGTCCGGAGGGGTCCAGAGGGGTCCGGGTCCAGAGGGGTCCAGAGGGGTCCAGAGGGGTCCGGGGGGGGTCCGGAGGGGACCATAGGGGTCCAGAGGGGTCCGGGGGGGGTCCGGGTCCAGAGGGGGTCCAGGTCCAGAGGGGTCCGGGGGGGTCCGGGTCCAGAGGGGTCCAGGTCCAGAGGGGTCCGGGGGGGTCCGGGTCCAGAGGGGTCCGGGGGGGTCCGGAGGGGTCCGGGGGGGGTCCGGGGGAGTCCGGGGGGGTCCGGAGGGGTCCGGAGGGGTCCGGGGGGGGGTCCGGGGGGGTCCGGAAGGGGTCCGGGGGGGGTCCGGGGGGGGTCCGGGGGGGGTCCAGAGGGGTCCGGAGGGGTCCGGGGGGGTCCGGGGGGGTCCGGAGGGGTCCGGGGGGGGTCCGGGGGGGTCCGGAGGGGTCCGGGTCCAGAGGGGTCCATAGGGGACCATAGGGGTCCAGAGGGGTCCGGGGGGGGGTCCGGGGGGGTCCGGAGGGGTCCATAGGGGTCCGGAGGGGTCCGGGGGGGTCCAGAGGGGTCCGGGGGGGGTCCGGGGGGGTCCGGAGGGGTCCAGAGGGGTCCGGGGGGGGTCCGGAGGGGTCCAGAGGGGTCCGGGGGGGTCCGGGTCCAGAGGGGTCCGGGGGGGTCCGGAGGGGTCCGGGGGGGTCCGGGGGGGTCCGGAGGGGTCCAGAGGGGTCCGGGGGGGTCCGGAGGGGTCCAGAGGGGTCCGGGGGGGTCCGGGTCCAGAGGGGTCCGGGGGGGTCCGGAGGGGGGTCTCTGAGGGTGAAGGTTGTGGGTTCCGCTCCGGCTCAAAGAGGAAAGGAATAGTCTGAAGAGGAGCAACAGAGAACAGGTCTTTAGAGATGGAGAACATCGGTACCACTCTCAGCTACTCTCCACCTCCTCCTCACAGCACCACACATGACATGGATGTCAGAGTGATGTCATGCAGGAGCTGAGAGGTCACATTTGTCATGTCATGGTTTTTTTGGCGATGCGGTGTGTGTGTGTGGTGCATCAGAGAGAGAGCCTGTTGCCTAGCAACCTCGGGATTCTGGCGTGGCGCCGGGCGCGTGGCACACCAGTAACGTCTCACTGTGTAATAATACAGGAGGAGGAGGAGGAGGAGGGGGAGGGGGAAAAGGAGGGGATGTGTGCAGGCAGGAGGCATCAGCGCTGTGATGAGGACTCTGGTGGTCCGAGAGTTGGACACGCAGGAGGGGGGCTGGACCCTCCGACCAGACCCCCTGGAGTACAGGTCCACTCTACGTAGACCTCCTTTAGGAGGAGTCAGCACGGCTCCTTCCTCTCCTTCTCTAGCGAGTCCTTGTCAGGACGTGGAGGACAAACTCTGCAGGGAGTCAGGACTCCAGTCTTGCACGTGGGACAGTTGTGCAAAATGATAGAATGAAGAATATATTCTATGTAATAAATTCTATGTAATATATTCTATAGAATATATTAGGGGTTTAGGGGTCTGAGGGGTTTGGGGGTCTGAGGGGTTTGGGGGTCTGAGGGGTTTGGGGGTCTGAGGGGTTTAGGGGTTTGGGGGTCTGAGGGGTTTAGGGGTCTGAGGGGTCTGAGGGGTTTGGGGTCTGAGGGGTTTAGGGGGTCTGAGGGGTCTGAGGGGTTTGGGGGTCTGAGGGGTTTGGGGGTCTGAGGGGTTTAGGGGTCTGAGGGGTTTAGGGGTCTGAGGGGTTTAGGGGGTCTGAGGGGTTTAGGGGTCTGAGGGGTTTGGGGGTCTGAGGGGTTTGGGGGTCTGAGGGGTTTGGGGGTCTGAGGGGTTTAGGGGGTCTGAGGGGTTTAGGGGTCTGAGGGGTTTAGGGGTCTGAGGGGTTTGGGGGTCTGAGGGGTTTGGGGGTCTGAGGGGTTTGGGGGTCTGAGGGGTTTAGGGGTCTGAGGGGTTTAGGGGTCTGAGGGGTTTAGGGGTCTGAGGGGTTTAGGGGTCTGAGGGGTTTGGGGGTCTGAGGGGTTTGGGGGTCTGAGGGGTTTAGGGGTCTGAGGGTCTGAGGGGTCTGAGGGGTTTGGGGGGTCTGAGGGGTTTAGGGGTCTGAGGGGTTTGGGGGTCTGAGGGGTTTAGGGGTCTGAGGGGTTTGGGGGTCTGAGGGGTTTGGGGGTCTGAGGGGTTTAGGGGTCTGAGGGGTTTAGGGGTCTGAGGGGTTTAGGGGTTTGGGGGTCTGAGGGGTTTAGGGGTCTGAGGGTCTGAGGGGTTTGGGGGTCTGAGGGGTCTGAGGGGTTTGGGGGGCTGAGGGGTTTGGGGGTCTGAGGGGTTTGGGGGTCTGAGGGGTTTAGGGGTCTGAGGGGGTTTAGGGGTTTGGGGGTCTGAGGGGTTTAGGGGTCTGAGGGGTTTGGGGGTCTGAGGGGTTTGGGGGTCTGAGGGGTTTGGGGGTCTGAGGGTCTGAGGGGTTTGGGGGTCTGAGGGGTTTGGGGGTCTGAGGGGTTTGGGGGTCTGAGGGGTTTGGGGGTCTGAGGGTCTGAGGGGTTTGGGGGTCTGAGGGGTTTGGGGGTCTGAGGGGTTTGGGGGTCTGAGGGTCTGAGGGGTTTAGGGGTCTGGGGGTCTGAGGGGTTTGGGGGTCTGCAGGTGGTGGAGGTCTGGTACCTGACTTGCAGATGGCTCCGTCAGCAGGACAGGTGTAGTCGCTGGCGGACAGCAGGAAGCAGGTACCCCCCCCCAGCCGGTCCTGGTCCCTGGAGCTGGACCTCCGCATGGGGGTGCTTTCCCCCGGGGACAGGCTCAGCTCACTGGGGGCGGGGTGGAGGTCCCTGGGGGCGGGGTGGAGGTGGAGGCCCCTGGGGGCGGGGTGGAGGTGGCTGGGGGGGGAGCCAGCGAGGACCTGGGGGATGTGCTTCTTCCTCCTCTTGGGCAGCTTCTGCTTGGCCATGGCCAGGGAGTAGTACATGCCGAAGTTGTTGACGATGACGGGCACGGGCATGGCGATGGTGAGCACCCCCGCCAGGGCGCACAGCGCCCCCACCAGCATGCCCGACCAGGTCTGGGGGTACATGTCCCCGTAGCCCAGCGTGGTCATGGTGACCACGGCCCACCAGAAGCCGATGGGGATGTTCTTGAACATGGTGTGGTGGTTGGCGGTGGGGTCCGCGGGGCTGGCGCCGACCCGCTCGGCGTAGTAGATCATGGTGGCGAAGATCAGCACGCCCAGCGCCAGGAAGATGATGAGCAGCAGGAACTCGTTGGTGCTGGCGCGCAGCGTGTGGCCCAGCACCCGCAGGCCCACGAAGTGCCGCGTCAGCTTGAAGATGCGCAGGATGCGCACGAACCTCGCCACGCGCAGGAAGCCCAGCGCGTCCTTGGCGGCCTGGGAGGACAGGCCGCTGAGGCCCAGCTCCAGGTAGAAGGGCAGGATGGCCACCAGGTCGATGATGTTCAGCGCGCTCTTGAAGAAGTCCCGCTTGCGGGGGCTGAAGGTGACGCGCACCAGGAACTCAAAGGTGAACCACAGCACGCACACGCCCTCCACATAGGTGAGGGCCGGGTCCGTCTGGATCTCGTACTGCGGCCCCGGGTCCGGCAGGCTGCGGTTCCTCTGGGGGTCCGTCTTGTTGACCACCGTGTTGAAGGCCTCGTGGGTCTCCAGGCAGAAGGTGGTGATGGACACCAGGATGAAGAAGAGAGACGCAAAGGCCACAAACTGGCGAGGAAGAGGAGGACGAGAGGAAGAGGAGGACGAGAGGAAGAGGAGGACGAGAGGAAGAGGAGGACGAGAGGAAGAGGAGGACGAGAGGAAGAGGAGGACGAGAGGAAGAGGAGGACGAGAGGAAGAGGAGGACGAGAGGAAGAGGAGGACGAGAGGAAGAGGAGGACAAGAGGAAGAGATGGGGAGAAACCGTTTGAGATTACTTTGCTCAGGAACACAACATAGAGGTACTGTGTGAAATAGAAAATAGAAATATTGTACAACTAGTAAAGGAGGGGAATGGTGACAGAGAAGTTATCATTGTGATTAAACATCCAGGTGACAACTGCTCTCTGTGTAGAGTCCTAGCAGCGTCTCGAGACACAGCATGATTAACTTCACTATCAATTAACTCCTCAAGTGGACTCCAGAGAGACTTGGCGTCTATTAACCAACGAGTCTTCAGCCCTGTGTCCCTCCGGCTCCAGACAGACACCGTCACAGGGATATGGAAATCATTTGAGATGAATCCCCGGCTGCTGGAACACCGTCTGTCACTTGGACATCTGAGAGTGTGTTTTTAGCAGCTTGGTTTGTGAAGCTGCTTTGTGTTGCTGTCAGCTGCCCATGGGGGGCTGGGATCCTCTGGGGGGGGGGACTATATTTAGAGTCAGAGTAGAACCTGCTGTAGGACACCTTGTAGCTTCACACTCTCAAAACACCACATGAGTGTACCATGTGTCTCTGTGATGTGGTCCATGTGTCTCTGTGATGTGTCTGTGATGTGGTCCTTGTCTCTGTGATATGATGTATTATATTTAGAATGGTGTATTGTAATAGTGTATTATATTCAGAATGGTGTATTGTAATAGTGTATTATATTCAGAATGGTGTATTGTAATAATGTATTATATTCAGAATGGTGTATTGTAATAGTGTATTATATTCAGAATGGTGTATTGTAATAGTGTATTATATTCAGAATGGTGTATTGTAATAGTGTATTATATTCAGAATGGTGTATTGTAATAGTGTATTATATTCAGAATGGTGTATTGTAATAGTGTATTATATTTAGTGTGATATTTGCCTTTCCAGACATGGCTGTGAATGTGGATGAATGATCAGCGTGGACAGGGTGCTTACACGTTGTGTTGATATAGTGAGGGTCTATTGATCAGTTGTGTATTTCATACAGTGCCTATCTGGGGAGTGGAAGGAGGGCATTCTGGGAAACGTGGTTCTAGAGGTGGATGGAGCGCCACGTTCCTCCTGTGGTGTTTTGGGTCAGAACAGCCCTCTCTCCCCGGTCTCCATGGAAACGCCACCTCTCTTCCTTTTTTAAGAACACGAGATGTGTGAGAGGGACAGGGAGGGAGGGGGAGGAAGAACTACCCACACACACACACACACACGCACACAGACACACACACACAGACACACAGACAGACACACACGCACGCACGCACACACACACACACACACGCACGCACGCACGCATGCACGCACGCACGCACGCACACAGACACACACACACACACGCACACAGACACACACACACAGACACACAGACAGACACACACACACGCACGCACGCACGCACGCACGCACGCACGCACGCACACAGACACACACACACATGCACACACACAGACACACACACAGACACACACACACGCACGCACACACACAGACACACACACACACGCACACAGACACACACACAGACACACACACACACGCATGCACACACACACACGCACACACAAACACACGCACACAGACACACACACACACTCTTCCAGCTCCACGTGGTCTGGCCCCGCCCACTGGAGTGAGGCGACCGCCGATTCCCGGGGAACCCTCCTGAACCCCATCGCCGTTGGCAACCAGCCAGCTGCTGGCTATAAATAGAACGGGAGAGACTTCCAGGCGATCCGATTTGAATATTTCATCATCACTTTAAGACGACACGGTCCATGTAAGGAGACAGACAGACAGACAGACAGAAGATCCACAATGAATCAATATCTCTATCTGATTAGAGGAATGTCAGCCATATATCACCTTTCATCACAGGAACAACAAGTCCGTCCTCCTCCTCCTACTAACAAACTTCTCCTCAAGCTCCTGCTCCTCTCTCTCCCTCTCCCTCTCCCCCTCTCTCTCTCTCCCTCCCTCTCTCTCTCCCTCTCTCTCTCTCTCTCTCTCTCTCCCTCTCCCCCTCTCTCTCTCTCCCTCTCTCTCTCTCTCTCTCTCTCTCTCTCTCTCTCTCCCTCCCTCTCTCTCTCTCTCTCTCTCTCTCTCTCTCTCTCTCTCTCTCTCTCTCTCTCTCTCTCTCTCTCTCCCTCTCTCTCTCTCTCTCTCTCTCTCTCTCTCTCTCTCTCTCTCTCCCTCCCTCTCTCTCTCTCTCTCTCTCCCTCCCTCTCTCTCCCCCTCTCTCTCTCTCCGCTTGTTCATTGACATCCAAGAATAGAAGAGATGCTAAATTAAACCTAGTGTGTGTGTGTGTGTGTGTGTGTGTGTGTGTGTGTGTGTGTGTGTTGAAAGGGTTGCCTGGCAGCATGCTACCTGGATTCATGAATATATAACTCATTTACACACACAACATCATGCAGGCATCCAACACCACACAGACACACACGCACGCACGCACGCACGCACACACACACACACACACACACACACACACACACACACACACACACACACACACACACACACACACACACACACACACACACACACACACACACACACACACACACACACACACACACACACACACACACACACACACACAGCTTCCCAGCACGCTGTGAGGGCTTTAAAACCATCAGATGTCAGGACCTTCTCCACCTGCACCCTTAGAGCCTCCCGCTGGGAGCCCCTTAGAGCTGCTGGGAGCCCCTTAGAGCTGCTGGGAGCCCCTTAGAGCTGCTGGGAGCCCCTTAGAGCTGCTGGGAGCCCCTTAGAGCTGCTGGGAGCCCCTTAGAGCTGCTGGGAGCCCCTTAGAGCTGCTGGGAGCCCCTTAGAGCTGCTGGGAGCCCCTTAGAGCTGCTGCCCTTAGAGCTGCTGGGAACCCCTTAGAGCTGCTGGGACCCCCTTAGAGCTGCTGGGAGCCCCTTAGAGCTGCTGGGAGCCCCTTAGAGCTGCTGGGAGCCCCTTAGAGCTGCTGGGAGCCCCTTAGAGCTGCTGGGAGCCCCTTAGAGCTGCTGGGAGCCCCTTAGAGCTGCTGGGAGCCCCTTAGAGCTGCTGCCCTTAGAGCTGCTGGGAACCCCTTAGAGCTGCTGGGAGCCCCTTAGAGCTGCTGGGAGCCCCTTAGAGCAGAACCACGGGCCCTTCTCCCGGCGAGGTCGGGGAACAGACTCCGTCCTGGGGGTGAATGGAGAGGACCATGTGACCACTTAGCGCCGCATCATCTGAACACTGGTCCCCAGTTTATTTACCGTCCACCAGGGCCACCATGCCGGCCCTGTTGCTCCCCCTCCCTCTCTCCCCCAGGGAGGACATTCACTAAATGCTCCATTTAATAAACAACCATGAACTAAATACTAAACACACACACAAGAGTCTGAAGGTCAATGTGTTGCTAAGGGACAAGGGCGGTCCAGGTGAGGGGTTGCCATGGCTACGGGTGTTTAAAACCAACGCGCCTCCATTTCCTGTCCTAACAGGAAGTGACAACATCCTGTGTCCCGACTCCGAGCATGCGGCGCTGATCTGGTAATGGAGGTGTTACTGACCGATTGATTGATGTCTCCATGGTGACGAGCTAAGGCTGCATGCTACACATCTCCCCTACGATGTCTCTCCTGCGATGTCTCTCACCTGCGATGTCTCTCACCTGCGATGTCTCTCACCTGCGATGTCTCTCACCTGCGATGTCTCTCACCTGACGTCTTCACTGAACTGTAAACACACTTCTCTGGTCCTTCAGCAGATACATCGCTAGACTTCCTATGTTCTCCGGAATATGTTATATGTTATAGACGTAACATCAAATATATACTATACATTTGATGCATTCATACCATAGAGACCTTCGTTCAAGAAAGATTAAAGATTCCTTTATTTGTCCCAAGGGACATAAACATGTGTTCTGAAGTTCCAGAGTCTCTGCTCATAAAGATAATCATGGTAGCATTAAAGGAAAGGAACTGCCTGCTGTCTGTCTGTCTGTCTGTCTGTCTGTCTGCCTGCTGTCTGTCTGTCTGTCTGTCTGCCTGCTGTCTGTCTGTCTGTCTGTCTGGAGTGGTTTGCTTGAACCTTTGCATGTGTATGTGCCTGTGCATGTGTGTGCGTACCTGCGTGCGTGCATGTGTGTGCGTGCCTGCGTGCGTGCATGTGTGTGCGTACCTGCGTGCGTACATGTGTGTGCAACTTTTTCCACTGGATCAAAGCATCGCTGCAAACTATTCCTGGCATCTGCCTCTCGATAACCTTTGACCCGAAATCCAAGTCTTTGATGAGGTCATCATGGAAGTACAGAACATTATTTCATCTAAAATAATACACGCTAAAAATATACTCTTCTATGTAAAGAGTGATGGTCTAAAAAAGTGTTTGTGTGTGTTTACGTGTGCGTGTGTGTGTGTGTGTGTTTACGTGTGTCTTCTCTCAACAGCATCAAAGTCATGTGACAGTGGAGTCTATTCCTGTTGGAGGTATTAATATTATTATTTCTTTTGACATTATTAATAGTGTCTGCTCAGGTGAAGCCCCTCAGTGGTTTGACACTCAACAGAAAACATATTTAGAATGCAGAGCTGCCAAAAACACCATTTCTATCACAGAGATATGGGAGCTGTGTAGATATCACAGGCTTATCAGGTCCTGCTAACGGTGGACTGGTTTATCAGGTCCTGCTGATGAAGGACTGGTTTATCAGGTCCTGCTAACGGTGGACTGGTTTATCAGGTCCTGCTGATGAAGGACTGGTTTATCAGGTCCTGCTGATGAAGGACTGGTTTATCAGGTCCTGCTGGTGAAGGACTGGTTTATCAGGTCCTGCTGACGGAGGACTGGTTTATCAGGTCCTGCTAATGGAGGACTGGTTTATCAGCTGCTGCTAATGGAGGACTGGTTTATCAGCTTTTACCAGTGAAAGCACTGGTTTATCTGTAGTTTATTAGCGGTAGCCGGCGTACCTGCGTCCGAACTGCCAAAGGACACCACTGAGGAGGTGGAAGACTGGAGGCTGTTCCTGTCTTTCAAGAGCAACGATGTAGCAGTTAAAAAGCGACCTCTGACCTCCATTAACAAAGCTTCAGAACACCGCAGTGCTGCAGAACCCGGCTGAGACTCGGGAACACAACGAGCCCTGGTGGAGCAGACCAGTGCACCCCCACCAGGGCTTTGTTTAACGATGACCTCGTTCTCAGAATATCCTGCACTTCCAGAATGTGGGCCAGTAAACTGCTGCTGTGCCTACTGGTCCCTGGGGCGTCTGTGCGCCTGACCCGGGTCCTGCTGGATCTGGGTGGTCAGTAGAGCTCCCCCAGGGGCAGCGGTGAGTACTGCAGCCTCCACCAACAGGGTCAACTGGGTGGTGTCAGACTCAGCCTCCTCCCTCTTCTCCTATGTCCTCTCCTCGCCTAGCTTAGCCTAGCAGCCTGTAGCCTAGCAGCCTGTAACATAACAGCCTGTAGCTTAGCCTAGCAGCCTGTAGCCTAGCAGCCTGTAACATAACAGCCTGTAGCTTAGCCTAGCAGCCTGTAGCGTAGCAGCCTGTAGCCTAGCAGCCTGAAACATAACAGCCTGTAGCTTAGCCTAGTAGCCTGTAGACTAGTAGCCTGTAGCCTAGTAGCCTAGTAGCCTGTAGCCTAGTAGCCTGTAGACTAGTAGCCTGTAGCCTAGTAGCCTAGTAGCCTGTAGCCTAGTAGCCTGTAGACTAGTAGCCTGTAGCCTAGCAGCCTGTAACATAGCAGCCTGTGGCCTAGCTTAGCCTAGCAGCGTGTAGGCTGGATGTTCTAGTGCTAGTTGAAAGAAGGGGTAGTGGTACAGTGCTCCTCTGACTGCTTTTTTTTAAACCAGACCCTACCTGAATCCACCTGCAGCTCTCTCTCTCTCTCTCTCTCTCTCCCCCCCCTCTCTCTCTCTCTCTCTCTCTCTCTCCCCCCCCTCTCTCTCTCTCTCTCTCTCTCTCTCTATCTCTCTCTCTCCCCTCTCTCTCCCCCTCTCTCTCTCTCTCTCTCTCTCTCTCTCTCTCTCTCCCCCCCCTCTCTCTCCCCCCCCTCTCTCTCTCTCTCTCTCTCTCTCTCTCTCTCTCTCTCTCTCTCTCTCTCCCCCCCCTCTCTCTCTCTCTCTCTCTCTCTCTCTCTCTCTCTCTCTCTCTCTCTCTCTCTCTCTCTCTCTCTCTCTCTCTCTCTCTCTCTCTCTCTCTCTCTCTCTCTCTCTCTCTCTCTCTCTCTCTCTCTCTCTCTCTCTCTCTCTCCATCAGAAAGTAGCCCAAAAAGGACTGGAACGGAACCTCTGACTCATTACCACGGCAACAAGGACGAGTCTGGGTGGTCTGATCTATCGGGGGTGGGGGGGAGAGAGGAGGGAAGACAGGGGGTAGACAGGGGTGAGACAGGGGTGAGATGGGGGAGAGATATGGGTGAGACGGGGGAGAAAGGAGCGATAGGGTGAGTAAAGGGGGATGAAAGGGGTGAGACAGAGAATAACATTTTGCAGACAGGCTGCATCTCTCACGCCTCACTGGTGCCTTAAATCAGCCGTTTAAAATGCCTCTCTGGCCCGCGGAGACTCTCTCTCTCTCTCTCTCTCTCTCTCCCCCTCTCTCTCTCCCCCTCGCTCTCTCTCTCTCTCTCTCTCTCTCTCCCTCTCTCTCTCTCTCCCCCTCACTCTCTCTCTCTCTCTCTCTCCCCCTCGCTCTCTCTCTCTCCCTCTCTCTCTCTCTCCCCCTCACTCTCTCTCTCTCTCTCTCTCTCTCCCCCTCGCTCTCTCTCTCTCTCCATCACAAGCTGCAGACTGGAGGCACAGGAGGATCAGAATAACGGACTTCTTGGGGAGAATTAAAACAAATATAATCAGATACAGATAATATATATATATATATTGCAGTATCTTCTACGGGGTGTGTGTGTGTGTTTGTGAGCTATAAAGACATGGCAGGGATGGTCTCCTAGCAACAAGCTAAAAGGATTAAAGACAGCACTGTGTAGCCACGCCCCCTCGCCATGGTTCTGAAAACACTTCCTGGTGTAGTTAGCCAACATTCAGCTACCTGGTGTTAACACAGGTACCTGGTGTTAACACAGGTACCTGGTATTAACACAGGTACCTGGTGTTAACACAGGTACCTGGTATTAACACAGGTACCTGTGTTAACACAGGTACCTGGTATTAACACAGGTACCTGGTATTAACACAGGTACCTGTGTTAACACAGGTACCTGGTATTAACACAGGTACCTGGTATTAACACAGGTACCTGGTATTAACACAGGTACCTGGTATTAACACAGGTACCTGTGTTAACACAGGTACCTGGTATTAACACAGGTACCTGGTATTAACACAGGTACCTGGTGTTAACACAGGTACCTGGTATTAACACAGGTACCTGTGTTAACACAGGTACCTGGTATTAACACAGGTACCTGGTATTAACACAGGTACCTGTGTTAACACAGGTACCTGGTATTAACACAGGTACCTGGTATTAACACAGGTACCTGGTGTTAACACAGGTACCTGGTATTAACACAGGTACCTGTGTTAACACAGGTACCTGGTATTAACACAGGTACCTGGTATTAACACAGGTACCTGGTGTTAACACAGGTACCTGGTATTAACACAGGTACCTGGTGTTAACACAGGTACCTGGTATTAACACAGGTACCTGTGTTAACACAGGTACCTGGTATTAACACAGGTACCTGGTATTAACACAGGTACCTGTGTTAACACAGGTACCTGGTATTAACACAGGTACCTGGTATTAACACAGGTACCTGGTGTTAACACAGGTACCTGGTATTAACACAGGTACCTGGTATTAACACAGGTACCTGGTAGTAACACAGGTACCTGGTATTAACACAGGTACCTGTGTTAAAACAGGTACCAAGACAAGATCCACAAACAAGGGTTGTAGTGTTTCACAGGATTATTTCTGCTTCATCAGATTGTGGGACTTGGACAATGAATCTCAATCTAAATATATCAACTACCATTTACTAAAATATCAACTACCGTTTACTAAAATATAAACTACCGTTTACTAAAATATAAACTACCGTTTACTAAAATATAAACTACCATTTACTAAAATATAAACTACCATTTACTAAAATATAAACTACCGTTTACTAAAATATCAACTACCATTTACTAAAATATAAACTACCATTTACTAAAATATAAACTACCATTTACTAAAATATAAACTACCATTTACTAAAATATCAACTACCATTTACTAAAATATAAACGATCAAACTAAACAGCTTTTCAACATCTGGCGCTGTGGAGGAGTAGAAATGAGAAGGAGAGCAGAGGACAGAAGAAAGAGGAGAAAGGAGGGGGGAGCAGAATAGGAGACGAAGGGAGGAGAGGACAACTGAAGAGGAAGGGTGGGGAGGAAGAGGAGGGACCATGAGAGGGTGGCAGGGAGGTCGATTTTGGTCTGGTGCAGCAGAGCGTTCCTAATAGGACTCTTGTGTGATCAAGGAACAAGAGAAGGCTAAGGAACCTGATTTAACACATTAGGAGTGTGTTTACGTTTGATCAAGTGTTATGATGGGTTCAGATTCTGTTTGACCTCCAGGGAGGGTCACACTACTGCTCAGACGCACAGCAGCCAATCACACGGTGGAGCTGGGTTCAGCTGATCTGAGAGCAGGATCTCTTGGCTGTTGGCAAAACACTGGAGGATGCTTTGCATTTTTCTGATTAGAACCAGATGGTTAGAACCAGGTGGTTTGGTTTAGAACCAGGTGTTTAGAACCAGGTGGTTAGAACCAGATGGTTTGGTTTAGAACCAGGTGGTTTAGAACCAGATGCTTAGAACCAGGTTGTTTAGAACCAGGTGGTTAAAGAGCCAGTGAGCTGTTTCAGATGGGATTCGAACACTATGGGATTTATAAAGAAATGTGTTTTGGGCTGAGAGTTTTAGGAAAGAGGTTTTGACTAAAGTGGCACAAAGCTAAGCAACATTAGCATCTTACCGTACGAAGGAAACTAAATCAACTCTTACCGCTCTACTGAAAGATGTTTGACTACGCTCCGTCCTCCACGAATAAGTTAACAATATAAATAAATTTATGTTCATCTTAACTCCTCCAAACTTCAGTGGCCGGTCAGAGAATTCCACAGAGAGTCTCTGCTGATGAGCGCAGATCAAAGGCTGGGATTTCTGAATCACCTCCACGATGGGAGGGGCCGGAGCATTGGCTCAGGGAGGATCGACTTCAGAGCAAATCGTTTACGCTTAGCATCCATTATTCAGGGCCAGTACCTGGCTGAGCAGGGATGACCACACTAGCCATCTGGCGTAGCAGACCAGCAGCCGTTAGCACGCATGCTAGGACAGCCTTCAAATACACTGAGTTGAACACGTTTCTGGTTGGCCAAGCTCCGCTCTGTAACCTTCTCCTTCAAACTTCTGTCCTGGACAGAGCATCACAGCGTCATTACTGATTAACCAAGAGAACAACCAAGACTTCACACCTGCTTTATCAGAGTTTAACCTGGTCTATGTGTTTAACCTGGTCCAGGTGTTTAACCTGGTCCAGGTGTTTAACCTGGTCTAGGTGTTTAACCTGGTCTATATCTTTAACCTGGTCTATATCTTTAACCTGGTCTAGGTGTTTAACCTGGTCTAGGTGTTTAACCTGGTCTACATCTTTAACCTGGTCTATGTGTTTAACCTGGTCTAGGTGTTTAACCTGGTCTATACCTTTAACCTGGTCTAGGTGTTTAACCTGGTCTAGGTGTTTAACCTGGTCTATACCTTTAACCTGGTCTAGGTGTTTAACCTGGTCTAGGTGTTTAACCTGGTCTAGGTGTTTAACGTGGGCTATATCTTTAACCTGGTCTAGGTGTTTAACCTGGGCTATATCTTTAACCTGGTCTAGGTGTTTAACCTGGGCTATATCTTTAACCTGGTCTAGGTGTTTAACCTGGGCTATATCTTTAACCTGGTCTAGGTGTTTAACCTGGGCTATATCTTTAACCTGGTCTAGGTGTTTAACCTGGTCTAGGTGTTTAACCTGGTACATATTTAACCTGGTTTATGTGATAACCTTGTTTAGGTAGTTTACTTGTACAAAAGGTTTGATAGGTCCGTTGTGGTGGAGGTCCGTCACCATGGTGCATAGCTGCCTCCAACTGACCGTCCTCACTCAGAGCTACGCCACGCACTGCTCCACCAAGGACATTTCCATAGCGATGATTACCCACAATTCACCTCTCCTCTATCACAGAGTGGAATCCACTGCTAGTCCATTGAACCATTGTGCTGTCAGGTGGCAATCATTATGGCCCCTGTCTCCCTCTGGCCTATCTGAGAGTTCAATATTCATTTAGTGATTAAGGGATTAGGATTACTTAGGCCCTTAGTTACCATGGGACTGAAACCACCAAATTAAGAAGCTAACTAATGTCCTGGGAATAGTGAACCATTCATCTTTTCCCTCCCTCTGAATACATCCCTAAACATGAGGGTGTGATCGCTCTTGATTACCATACGAGTTTAACAACATCATTTAAAATAAAAGAATTCAAAGAAATAAACAGCAACACGCTCTTTAACCAAAGGTCACGTATAAATATTGTAAATCTTGTAAATGTTTTCGGATCCTGTTGATCAGCACTGTGAGAGGAGCTAATTAGCTAATGAAAGACACCATCCATACGGTGCAGCTTCCACCTCATCTTGGGTTTATAAGTCTATCTTTAGGACTGCATTCTTTGTCTAAATAAACTCTAGGGTTATTACGGCTATTGTGTGCAACAAAGCAGAAGATCAATAGAGTGGTATTAATAGAGTCGGTTGGTTTGACAGCGGCTATTTTGGGATGTAATAGGAAGCTGCTATGTGACGCTAACAGTTAGCACATGAACGAATCCTGATGACCAAGCTATCATCCATCATATGCTCTAACACACACACACACACACACACACACACACACACACACACACACACACACACACACACACACACACACACACACACACACACACACACACACACACACACACACACACACACACACACGTTCTCAGCCTCAGTTTGGATCACGGTGCTTCATGACTGAAGTGTAAATATGAACGATAAGGTCCTGAGACCCCACATCCTAGGGCCCGCTGACCCCTGACCCCACTCTTTAATGGCCTGCCTGTAGCAGGCATCCTAGGGCCCGCTGACCCCTGACCCCACTCTTTAATGGCCTGCCTGTAGCAGGCATCCTAGGGCCCGCTGACCCCTGACCCCACTCTTTAATGGCCTGCCTGTAGCAGGCATCCTAGGGCCCGCTGACCCCTGACCCCACTCTTTAATGGCCTGCCTGTAGCAGGCATCCTAGGGCCCGCTGACCCCTGACCCCACTCTTTAATGGCCTGCCTGTAGCAGGCATCCTAGGCCCCGCTGACCCCTCTTTAATGCCTCTGTATTCACACCTCTCCTAAACGAGGTCACTAGAGCAGGCTGTCAGACATGGTAGCGTGGAGCTGTCCCACTCTGAACCCTGAACCCAGTAGTCTGCCTTCCAGTGGACCAGGGGGATGACTCAGGGCTTCAACACAACTCCACGACGATTTAGCTGATTAAACGGGTTTATCCAACGATACCAACGGCTAACTAAACCCAGCACGGTATAGAACTCGTCTGTTCCCGTTAACTTTACCCATCAGGGTTGTAACCACGGCGACGTGGGTTCTTACACGAGCCGCCCGCGACGAGTACGGATCCTCGAACAGGTTCCAGACCGCCGGCTGCCACTTCCTCCACCGGCAGGGGCCCCCGCCGCCCGGCTCCTCCATGCCCAGCCGCCCCGCCTCCTCCTCGTCCTCGTCCTCCTCGTCCTCCGCGGCGTTCAGCTGGAACACGTCCAGGGCGTCCTCGGCGTCGCGGTGCTGGCGGTAGGTCATCCAGCAGCAGGGCTCCACGTCCGTCTCGTCCACGCCCCAGAAGGACAGCTCCTCCTCGAACAGGGGGCCGCACACGTCCGCCGGGCAGTGCAGCTTCCCCGTGCGGTAGTAGTTGAGGACGTAAGAGAACACACCCGGGTGGCGGTCGAAGAAGTACTCGCCGTGTCGGAGGAAGCCCGGGACCCGCTGCAGGAGCGGGTCCGGGTCCGAGGCGAGCAGCGCCAGCCGGGTTCCAGGCAGCGTCTTCAGGGTGGACCTGTAGGTCTCGTGGCGCGTTCCCCCGACGTTGAGGACTATCCTCTCGTTCTCATCAAACCTGCCCATCGCTCTGAACCAGACATGACGCGGTGGACCGGGCCAACACCCGCCGGAACCTCTCACGTCTCCCACATCCGAACCTGCCAGCGGGGAGGGGGCGCGTCGCACCTCCCTCGCGGTGGGTTCGGAGTTCGAGGACGAGCTGATGATCTGGGAGCGCGTGGCGGCTGTTTTGCGCCAAAGCAAATCAAACAAACAGTGCGCGCCAGCCCCGGGGAGTCCGTGCGCTCACCTCGGCACCAAACAGGTGAGCTCACGGACGCGGCCACTCGGCTCCGTCAACGGTCACCTTTCTTCCAGCCTCGCGCCCTTTCCTTGGCGTCGTCATCACGGACGCCTCGTGAATGCTCGTTCACCTGCTCGAAGGCGACACTTATGTGTGCGCGCAAGTCTCTCCTCGCAGCAAGGATTAAATTGATTACTGATCGATACCGATATTACATCCTCATTCACTTTTTGTATCACATTATCGTCGAAGCTCCTCCGCGACTTTTTTCCCGTTTGTTTGGAGAATGTCTCGTTCAACAGGTCACACCTTCCAGACCCACGCGTGGACGGCGCTCTCTGTTATTATCACCCGTCCAGCGTCCGGGTTAGTGAGTTGTAGTTAGTTTACTTGGGTAGTTAGTTAGCATAGTTTATAATCACGACACGCGGAGTGCCCGCTGCGATGAATCCTGTGCGCGCGCTTTAGTTGGTGTGGCGCCTCGCAGCTTGGCTCTTAGAATGCACGCCTCTCCTGCGAGCGCGAGGGGACAACCTCCCCGTCTTCCAAACAAACACAAACACTCGCGTGTCTTCGTCGAGTAGGATTTATATAACTTATACACTGAACCTGTGGTGTCGCGAGGTTTACAGCAGTGAAGTTGCAGGCTCGCGGGTTGTTTAGACGAAAGACGTGATGTTTCGATTGATACATTTCTTACACGCATAATTGTTCCCTAAAACACACCTTGCTCTTAAAGCCAAACCTCCCGGGTGAATTCTGTTTCAGACGTGGAACGAGCTGACTGAACTTTTTTAGGTTACTCACACAATTCTCTATAAATATAAATAGGATTATTTCTGAACCAAAGTCTGTGTATTAGAGCTAAGAATCACCAGTGCTCGGCGTGAATGAAGCCAGCGGTGGGAAGTCTTCTAAAGGAGGGCTAACGTTGCCTCGCTCACCTGGTGGATCTGGGACTTTACCCAGGAGATGCTCTGTAAACACACTAGCAGTCACACAGTCTGAACACACACACACACACACACACACACACACACACACACACACACACACACACACACACACACACACACACACACACACACACACACACACACACACACACACACACAGTCTGAACACACACACACACACTGTCTGAACACACACACAGTCTCAACACACACACAGAGTCTGAACACACACACACACACACACACTGTCTGAACACACACACAGTCTCAACACATGCACACACACACACACACACACACACACACAGTCTGAACACACACACACACACAGTCTGAACACACACACAAACACACACACACACACACACAGTCTGAACACACACACAGAGTCTGAACACACACACACACACACACACACTGTCTGAACACACACACAGTCTCAACACATGCACACACACACACAGTCTCAACACACACACACACACACACACACACACACACACAGTCTGAACACACACACACACACAGTCTGAACACACACAGTCTGAACACACACACACACACACACACACAGTCCGAACACACAGTCTGAACACACACTTACACACACACACACACACACAGTCTGAACACACACACACACACACAGTCTCAACACACACACAGTCTGAACACACGTAGTCTGAACACACTCCTAAAATAGCCTGATAACCAGGAGTTGAAGGAGCATCTAAACACATCTACAGCCATCCATCACCGTCATTACACAGTGTTCATACAGCACTATGTTATCTGACGTCCAACATCTGAACACAGCTTCCACTCTTGTAACACACACCATGTTCAACATGCAGCCACTAATCTGCAACAAATAGACAGCAGGGCCTTGATGTTGTGTGGACGGAGCCAGTCCCAACGAACGTAGAGACAGGTTTCAGACCAAGGGGAGACAGAAGAGATCCATACCCTGACGCCCTTCAGGGAACAGAGAGAGCATGGGTGTCCAGACCTCTGGCGATGATCTGATAGTCTGACGAAGAGACACTGGAGCTTCACCTTCCATCCTGCTAATCTCCCCTCCTTCCTCCCCCCTTCACAGTAGACACTAGAGACAGTAAACACGAGATATAGTAGAGATACTAGAGACAGTAAACAGGAGATATAGTAGAGATACTAGAGACAGTAAACACGAGATATAGTAGAGACACTAGAGACAGTAAACACGAGATATAGTAGAGACAGTAAAGATAGTAGACACTAGATTGGAGACAGTAGATATAGTAGACACTAGCTATAGTAGACAGTACAGTAAAGACACTAGATTAGAGACAGTAGATATAGTAGACACTAGCTATAGTAGAGACAGTACAGTAAAGACACTAGATTGGAGACAGTATAGTAGGGGAAACAGTAAAGACAGTAGAGGACAGTAGAGACGCTAGCGATGGCAGGACAGGTTACTTGCTGTGTGTGTTGCGAAGGCACTGGCGTGCATGGCGGTTGCTATGCCGACGCGTTGGAGATATGTCCAAGGTATTCTTCGGTGTAAGGCCGCTGCTACATATCTCTTAGAAGACTCCAAGACCTCAACAACATTCTGCTGGTGTCTTGGCAGCGCTAGTTAGTCACAAAGACTTAATCAGTAGTAGACTATCAGTAGTACTCTATCAGTAGTAGACTATCAGTAGTAGACTATCAGTAGTAGACTATCAGTAGACTATCAGCAGTAGACTATCAGCAGTAGACTATCAGTAGTAGACTATCAGAAGTAGACTATCAGCAGTAGACTATCAGCAGTAGACTATCAGTAGTAGACTATCAGTAGACTATCAGTAGTAGACTATCAGTAGACTATCAGTAGTAGACTATCAGCAGTAGACTAGTTTTCTCTAATCATTTAAGCGTATGTAAAGTAGCCCAACTTAGATTGAATTGCTATTTCTTGATTCACACAGACACATGCCATCAGTAGGCGCTAACTGGAGTTTATTTTGTACGAGTCAGTTACACTGACTTCACACACAAATCACATCTGGCATGAAAGATATAAATTAAGAGTGATAAAGGCAGATCCATCAAGCTTCTTCGTTAGGATTCAAGCTTGTTTTGGAAAATGTAATTTCGTAATATCGCAAATGCTATTTAATATCCCTCAGGGAACTCCAATGTTTGTGTTCATTCATTTCAGACTGAAACAAAATGATTCTGACAGCTAGCTCAGGAGTGTACAATGAGGATCAAATGAAAAAGAGAATAAACTGAACGCTAGGCTTAGTAAGGACTGGAAGAAAGTTAAAAAAAAAGTTTGGCTTCGTGGAATAACTTGGCAGCAGCTTTCCTTGGCTGAGAGCGCCATCTAGTGTATCGCTACTGAAACAACAATACTAATAAATACACACGCAAACACACTTGAATATAACTTACAACAAATAATGTCTATAGCAACAACATGGAACAAAGAGATATGTGGACATAAATAGAAGGGTTTGCTTGTGAGCCAACAAACCACATGATGCTCACTAGATTATTATTGGCCTATGTTTGACACTTCAAAATAACGGCAGTTCAAGCAGTAATGATATTATGAATAACGACGCCTTATTCGGGCCGGGTCCGTCTACGACGGACAGAAGCAGCGAGTTCCTCACAGACAGGAAGTTCCTCACAGACAGGAAGTTCCTCACAGACAGGAAGTTCCTCACAGACGTTCTCCACGCCCCTCTCCCGAGGCACCTGGAGAGTGGGTGGAGCCTCTTCCTCCTCCTCTCCTCTCTCCACGTCCTCCTCTACTCCTCTTCTGTTCTGCTCCTCCTCTTCCTGAATCACCGGCTCCGCCCCCAGAAAGTCCTCTGCTTGCTCTTGGCCAATCAGCTTGTCGCTTGTGGGTGAGGCTTCTTCTGAGGGCGTGGCCTCGCGAGCAGCCAGCGACTCAATGAGCTTGTCCAGGTTGCCCTGACTGGATCCCTCTGGACAGGAAACAGGAACTACATCATCAGATACTTATACCAACACACCTGGGAACGTGCACTAGCATACCAACACACCTGGGAACGTGCACTAGCATACCAACACACCTGGACACGTGCACTAGCATACCAACACACCTGGGCATGTGCACTAGCATACCAACACAACTGGACACGTGCACTAGCATACCAACATACCTGGACACGTGCTGGACATGTGCACTAGCATACCAACACACCTGGACACATGCACTAGCATACCAACACACCTGGGCACGTGCACTAGCGTACCAACACACCTGGGCACGTGCACTAGCATACCAACACACCTGGGCACGTGCACTAGCATACCAACACACCTGGGCACGTGCACTAGCATACCAACACAAACAGTGGTGTCAGTGATAATGGGGGATGTGATCATGAGTACAGTGTGATGGTTCATGCTAGCGGGCTAACCTTGGGAGGCGCTGGGCGGACACTCCATGCCCCTCTTCTTCATCAGGGAGCGGATGGTCTGCAGCTGACACATGATCTCATTCTTCTGCTCCTGAGCCACCGACTTAACACTGCAGACACACACACACACACAGAGGTTGCACAGAGCGAGAGCAAGACTGAGCAAGAGCGAGAGCGAGAGCGAGAGCGAGAGCGAGAGCGAGAGCGAGAGAGTACCCCCTCACCAGTTGGTCAGTGGGTCCAGCTGACCCAGGATGGAGTTCAGCATCTTCTCTGTTTGGGCCAGTCGCTGCTCCAGCTCGTTCAGCTGCTTCTCTGTATAGAAACACATGACATCACCCTGTAGCATGACATCACCCTGTAGCATGACATCACCCTGTAGCATGACATCACCCTGTAGCATGACATCCCCCTGTAGCATGACCAGCTCACCCAGCTCCAGCTCAGCCAAACCGGGAGCTGTTGAGTTAACATCTCTATGCAAACACACCTGTTTCCACCACACAAACTCCTCCCCCCTCCAAACACACCTGTTTCCACCACACAAACCCCTCCCCCCTCCAAACACACCTGTTTCCACCACACAAACCCCTCCCCCCTCCAAACACACCTGTTTCCACCACACAAACCCCTCCCCCCTCCAAACACACCTGTTTCCACCACACAAACCCCTCCCCCCTCCAAACACACCTGTTCATCCAAACACACACACACACACACACACACACACACCCTCCTCCACCCACCTGCCTCTGCTGACTTCCGGGCTCCTTTCTCCACCGTGTTGCTGTTGGTCTGAGACTGGTCAGCAGCCTTCATCTGTGCGGCAGGACGTCCCAGCGTTAAACACTCTCCATGTCGTAATCCATGAGCATGAACATGATGTTGATATTCTGACCTTGAGGAACTTGTAGGCGGCGAACACACCCACGCCCACCGCGTACAGCGGCATGAGCGTGAACACGTAGCCCTTGTTGCTGCTGCTGCTCTTGTACTTGTCGCTCTTCATCTCCTGCTCCATCATCATCTTCATCTGCTGCATGTTCTCCGCGCTCTGGGCCGCAGCCTGACCCCTGACCCCGGTGGGCCTCGCTGCCACAGACATCACAACCACATGGGGGGCTCAGTGCGCTACATCTACTTACTTTGATTGTTTTCATGTTTGCATCTCGTTTCTTTCACTGCTTCAACACATCCGAATTAAATCCTTATGTATGCAAACTGAGCTGGCAATGAAACAACGTGTGCTTCTGGGACGAATGTAAAGACTGGCCGAAACCAGGCATATTATAATTGGTATTATTTATGCATCGTTTGTCCATGCAGGCGTGTCGCGCCACCCGGGTGGTGACCCTGGCTCTAACTTTACCCCGGCGTACTGTAGGAAGCATTGAGAGGCCCGCCGCCCCTGGGGCTCAGGCGGGCTTCAACATACCTTTTCTGTGATATCGGGGGTCGAAGCCCCGGGTTTCTGTACCCGCGGGTCCCGACCCGACCCCCAGCATCCTCGGCAGGACGACGACCGAGAAGAGCACCACCGTGAAGGCGACCACCACCTGCTGCGATGAAGACCACACCATCCTCTTCCTCCGCACAGACGCCGTTCGAGGAAGTCAAGAATAAATGTCGCTTGGCTCCTGGCCAACTGTAACTCTTTAGTGTATGAATTGTAAAGTTGTCCTAACTTGAGCTACAAAGATATTCTATCTGTAGCCTACAGCTTCAGTTCCTGCATGAACACAGCAGCTGTCGGTCCCTCGTAGCGAGGTCTTCCTCTCTGTGTTTACTTTAGGTTCACCGCTACAGGGACCACAGCGCCCCTACCGGAGGTTCACCGGTACTACAGCACCACTACCGGAGGTTCGCCGCTACAGGGACCACAGCGCCCCTACCGGAGCTTCACCAGTACTACAGCGCCCCTACCGGAGGTTCGCCGCTACAGGGACCACAGCTCCTCTCGCTCAGGGGAAGGAGCACAGCTCTTCATTCTTTTACTCCCAAATCCTTGTCTCGAGGTTTCCCCTAAGAGCCAAACTGTGAGGCCAGCAGTTCGTCAAGGTTGGCATCTACGGCCCACTAATAAGACACCGAACCAAACCGCGTTCAGGTGCCAAGTGGAAAACCTGTAAGAGATGGCAGTCATGACCAGGGAAAGCTACTGGTGGAAAACCTGTAAGAGATGGCAGTCATGACCAGGGAAAGCTACTGGTGGAAAACCTGTAAGAGATGGCAGTCATGACCAGGGAAAGCTACTGGTGGAAAACCTGTAAGAGATGGCAGTCATGACCAGGGAAAGCTACTGGTGGAAAACCTGTAAGAGATGGCAGTCATGACCAGGGAAAGCTACTGGTGGCTCACTGTACTCCTCCCCAGGTTCTGGAACCACGTGCAGACAGAGCTGCCTCTGGCCCTGCCCAACTGGGTGGGGTTCCTCTGCTCGCTCCCTGACACCCCAGAGAACCAGGAAAACCCAGAGAACCAGGAAAACCCGGAGAACCAGGAGAACCAGGAAAACCCAGAGAACCAGGAGAAGCCGACCAACTGTAGGTTGGGCTGAACTTAGCACCATCCAGAACATGGGCCAGTCCTACACCCCTGTAGCTCCAGAACATGGTCTGGTCCAACACCCCTATACCTCCAGAACATGGGCCAGTCATAATTTTTATGATTTTCTATTCAAATTGTAAGAATAAAATCGGATTTAATGGAATGTAACTGCGCTTCACTTTGCTCAGGATGACGATGGTAGCAACAATCCTTATTTTGTGCAGCACCGGGCCAGGCCCAAGTGGTGGCCTGCACCTTGGGATGAAGAAGATGGTTTGTTTGAATGGTGTTAGTGAGTGCTTTATATGAACTGTATTACACGATGCAGTGTTGCACCTTACCTGAAACAACACCCAATCCACGTGGCCAACATCTAGACATTCAGGTTTGAGTTTCAGCTTGGACTAGGCTGGGCAGCAACCTACAAAATGTGGTGGCACTACACTGTTCAAAATATCCAGCCAATCAGAGACGACCTTGCTCTCCTCGCTCTCGCCGAAGCATAAACAATCTCCTCTGAGAAAAGCCTTCTGTGCTGATTTGGGTTCATCACTTCTGCAGTCAGCTGAAGAGTGCAGCACATTCCTACTTTCCTTGCCTGCAGCCATTTATTTATGTTTCAGGCAGAATATGACAGTATTATTACTCATCTTATCTACCATTATTAGTATTACTGCCACGAAGTACTATTCTTATCAAGCTTTGTTTAGGGCTAGAACAGGGTCACTGTGCTTCGTGGGAGCTAGGTCAAAGGTAAATTAGGTCCATTGTTTTCTTGGTCAATTCCCAGTAGAACCATCTGAAGACTGGTTGTACTGGGCAGCTCCCAGTAGAACCAGCTTGAGACTGGTTGTACTGGGCAGCTCCCAGTAGAACCAGCTGGAGACTGGTTGTACTGGGCAGCTCCCAGTAGAACCAGCTGGAGACTGGTTGGACTGGGCAGCTCCCAGTAGAACCATCTGAAGACTGGTTGTACTGGGCAGCTCCCAGTAGAACCAGCTTGAGACTGGTTGTACTGGGCAGCTCCCAGTAGAACCAGCTGGAGACTGGTTGTACTGGGCAGCTCCCAGTAGAACCAGCTGGAGACTGGTTGGACTGGGCAGCTCCCAGTAGAACCAGCTGGAGACTGGTTGTACTGGGTAGTAGGAGGTTTCCCATAGTAGGCCATTTACTTATTCATATTTATTTAAATGTAATAATTATAATAAACAATATTTAAAAGAAAGTCATGCATTTCATGTCAACCTCATGGACAAATTATTTTTCTCTGAGAAATGTTTTCAATAGTTTGTTTATACCCTTTCTCCACATCACATTTCAAAGAAATCTGTACATAAAAACACGTCAATCGAACAGTTGACGGAAAATGAATGAGGGAGGAGGAGGAGGAGGAGGAGGAGGAGGAGATGTACTGTTCTTGGTCTCCAGGGACCAGTTTGGACAAGCATCCAAAATCGGACTGCATCGTTTCCAGAACCGGGAATCATGGCCTGACCTACGACCCCGCCGGCGGCCATCTTAATTCTTCTTCTTCTTCTTCTTGTTGGCGAGGGATGTGGGCGGGGCCTGGGTGGGCGGAGCTCCGAGCTTCTTGGTTTTGGCTTTCTTCACTTTTGCCTTGAGGGCTTCGATGTCCAGCTTCTCTTCTGAGAACAAAATGGAGGACAGGTTTTACACAGTCGCAGGATGACCAGAAGAACAAAGATATAATGACCAGGGCCTCACTCATAGAACCTAGGAGGAGACACCAGCTCAGGGAGTCTGTCCCGAGAGGAGAAACCAGCTCAGGGAGTCTGTCCCGAGAGGAGACACCAGCTCAGGGAGTCTGTCCCGAGAGGAGACACCAGCTCAGGGAGTCTGTCCCGAGAGGAGACACCAGCTCAGGGAGTCTGTCCCGAGAGGAGACACCAGCTCAGGGAGTCTGTCCCGAGAGGAGACACCAGCTCAGGGAGTCTGTCCCGAGAGGAGACACCAGCTCAGGGAGTCTGTCCCGAGAGGAGACACCAGCTCAGGGAGTCTGTCCCGAGAGGAGACACCAGCTCAGGGAGTCTGTCCCGAGAGGAGACACCAGCTCAGGGAGTCTGTCCCGAGAGGAGACACCAGCTCAGGCAGAGGTAGAGGCCGGGGTCTTTACCTGTAGGGAGGGTCTTCTGGACAAAGACCTTCTCCTTGGGAGGAACGAAGGCCTTCTTCCTCTCCTCCTGTCTCTTAGACAGCTGCTCAGCCTGCTTAGCCTGGGGGGGGGGGGACAGACACACGGATAGACCTACAGTTAGGACGGTAATGTGTAGACAGATACGGCATTCATTCGTTGTGTGTCGGGGAATTATGGTGTACCCACAATAACCCGCAGATTGTGTGATTTGCACAGTAGTCGTGAGGAGCCCAACACAGCTGAAACAGACGCCCGTCCTCATTGGATGGCACTGAGCTCCAGTCTCCCCCATGCGTTCTACACTGCCCCCGCTGCTCAGGCTCCGTACTGCAGTCTCCTGTTAGCATGACCTTACCTTGACCTCTTGCATCTTTCTTCTCTTCTTCTCCGTCTCCTGGAGGAAGAACTCCCCGCTGGCCAGCTCCCTGTCCACCTGCACAGAAACAACATCAACCTCTGTGTGTGTACACCTGTGTATATGTGTCTGTCTGTGTGTACACCTGTGTATATGTGTCTGTCTGTCTGTACACTGTATGTGTGTGTACACCTGTGTATATGTGTCTGTCTGTCTGTACACTGTATGTGTGTGTACACCTGTGTATATGTGTCTGTCTGTCTGTACACTGTATGTGTGTGTACACCTGTGTATGTGTCTGTCTGTCTGTCCACTATGTGTGTACACCTGTGTATATGTGTCTGTCTGTCTACACCTGTATGTGTGTGTGTGTAGTACGACCACAGAAGACAAGTTCTTTTACATTTAATCAAAAGTCCCAACACTTGTAGCTCTGCAGGAGGAGGCCACTACTCTGTTTTAACCCTAGCTGCCATCACTAGGGATCACACCAATTAGCTAATGCTCCAATCAACTCCAAAGGAAACATGAACACAAACACACAACTATGACACGTGTGTGTGTACCTTGCTCTCCGGGGGCTGTGGGGGGAAGGGTGTGTACCCCTTCTTCTTGCTCTTCTTCTGAGGTTCTCGTCGCTTGGAGACGTTCTTCTGACGGAAGCGCGGCAGGAAGCGTTCCCAGCTCTGGTTCCTCAGCTCAGAGTCCCGGGACAACTCCTGCTTGATCATCAGAGCCTGACACACACACACACACACACACACACACACACACACACACACACACACACACACACACACACACACACACACACACACACACACACACACACACACACACACACACACACAGTGATGTCAGATGTTGTGATGACAGGCCAGATGTTGTGATGTCAGATGTTGTGATGACAGGCCAGATGTTGTGATGACAGGCCAGATGTTGTGATGTCAGATGTTGTGATGACAGGCCAGATGTTGTGATGTCAGATGTTGTGATGACAGGCCAGATGTTATGATGACAGGCCAGATGTTTGTGTTCTCTTGTGTACCTTGATGTTGTAGATGGGATGGATGTTCTTCATGGTATCCATGACAACCTTACGCACCTGAAAAACACGAGGCATCTCGGTCAGAGCCCCGAAACACACAAGACCCCCCCAGGGTTTCCTGGCTACGCCTAACTACACCTTCAAACGCATAAACCCTTCAAAAGAAACTCAGGGTGGGGCTCCTACCTCCTTGAGGCCGCTGAAGGGCCCCAGAGCCGACACCGTGTTCCCCTGGACCATGACGTAGCAGTTAGTGAGCAGCTCCAGCGCCTGGGGGAGGAGACACACCGTTAGCATGACGTAGCAGTTAGTGAGCAGCTCCAGCGCCTGGTGGAGGAGACACACCGTTAGCATGACGTAGCAGTTAGTGAGCAGCTCCAGCGCCTGGGGGAGGAGACACACCGTTAGCATGACGTAGCAGTTAGTGAGCAGCTCCAGCGCCTGGGGGAGGAGACACACCGTTAGCATGACGTAGCAGTTAGTGAGCAGCTCCAGCGCCTGGGGGAGGAGACACACCGTTAGCATGACGTAGCAGTTAGTGAGCAGCTCCAGCGCCTGGGGGAGGAGACACACCGTTAGCATGACGTAGCAGTTAGTGAGCAGCTCCAGCGCCTGGGGGAGGAGACACACCGTTAGCATGACGTAGCAGTTAGTGAGCAGCTCCAGCGCCTGGCGGAGGAGACACACCGTTAGCATGACGTAGCAGTTAGTGAGCAGCTCCAGCGCCTGGGGGAGGAGACACACCGTTAGCATGACGTAGCAGTTAGTGAGCAGCTCCAGCGCCTGGGGGAGGAGACACACCGTTAGCATGACGTAGCAGTTAGTGAGCAGCTCCAGCGCCTGGTGGAGGAGACACACCGTTAGCATGACGTAGCAGTTAGTGAGCAGCTCCAGCGCCTGGTGGAGGAGACACACCGTTAGCATGACGTAGCGGTTAGTGAGCAGCTCCAGCGCCTGGTGGAGGAGACACTGGTGAGCCCCTTCAAACTGCCGGTGCAGAATTCCCGGTTATGGATCCCTGTTCCCATTCCCACACGAGGCCATGCAGGAAACGTTCCAGAACCTTGCAGGGTGGACTGCATGTGTGTAAGGGGCCCTCAGCCTGAGCACCCCGGGGCCCTCAGCACCACGGGGCCCTCAGCACCCCGGGGCCCTCAGCACCCCGGGGCCCTCAGCACCCCGGGGCCCTCAGCACCCCGGGGCCCTCAGCACCCCGGGGCCCTCAGCACCACGGGGCCCTCAGCACCCCGGGGCCCTCAGCACCCCGGGGCCCTCAGCACCCCGGGGCCCTCAGCACCCCGGGGCCCTCAGCACCACGGGGCCCTCAGCACCACGGGGCCCTCAGCACCCCGGGGCCCTCAGCACCACGGGGCCCTCAGCACCACGGGGCCCTCAGCACCACGGGGCCCTCAGCACCACGGGGCCCTCAGCACCCCGGGGCCCTCAGCACCCCGGGGCCCTCAGCACCACGGGGCCTTCAGCACCACGGGGCCCTCAGCACCACGGGGACAGTACCTTCAGCGTGGATCCTTTGGGTCCGATGAGTCTCTGTCTGCGCTTCACAAAGCGCTCTCTGTTGCGCACCAAGGTGCCCACCTTGATGATGTCACAGGCCACATCGTCCTGCAGGATCCGGACCGCCTGACCACCCACACAACACAACACACACAACACACACCACACACCCCACCCCTTAGTTAGTATCTACAGTAACCATTTCACTGTTTGTAGTGCGCTCATCGCCCTGGAGGGGAGCTGAGACAGCCTCGGCTGACTCAGACACAGCGATACCACGAGCTACATCCTGGGATGGCCGAGTGGAGGCGTGGCCTCACTGCAGCCGGGCCCTCAAGGACGTCCCCCTGCGTTCACCTGGAGCGGGCTCACTACAGCGCTGCAACCTTTGTATGACGTGTTGTGTGGCCTCTCACTACTTTTATCTCCTACTATTCTTACCCTGTAGCATAACAAACTCATTAAGTTGATTCTGAGTTGCGTTGTCAATACAGTTCAAGAGACGCGGAGAAAAGCTCATCCCAGAGAGGACAACATGACCGTCGTCATGAGGCTGGTCACTCAGCGAGCGTTTGCTCTGGCCTGTTCCTCCCCAGCGCCACACGGCATCAACACACATCGGCCGTGTGCCCCCTCGGCTGCCTGCGCTTTAAATGTGAAGGCAGGGCCACGTTCACACAACCAGACGCCAAAGCCCGCCGCACGCCGTCGCCGTGGTTACCTGTTCGAAGGGCACGCTGCGGGCCAGCAGCTTGATGAGGTCACGAGCCCTGACGATGGCGTAGGGGTCAAAGGTCTTCCTGGTGGTGCTGACCGTCACGCTGCCCTCAATCAGGTCCAGCGTGGCTTTGATATGCTGCAGGGGGGAGGGGGAGGGGGGGCACATTAACCCCGTCACTAACTTCAGCAACTCAATTTCATTTCCGGTTTCCCTCCTAAATGAGGCGGCTGTGGGTTGTCCTGCAGGGAAAACCCTCCGGATGGGCTGAGTGATAACATAGCACTGCCTCCCGCTGTGTGTACCATGAGGGACGAGACCAGCCTCTGCCTGCCTAGGCTGACCGGGTCGAGCGTACTGGTGGAGCCATTAATCCCAGTCATGACTTACCGACTCCCCCAGCGCCTTCTCCACCAGGGGCCAGCACTCTTTCAGGTAAGCCTCGCGATACTTGGGGAAGAGCGTGGCGAAGCTGCTCTCCTCCTGCAGCCCGCGCGGGTTGTCGTCTTTGGTGAACCCGGGCTCCTTCCATCCCTCCGGAACCGTTAACAGGTCCGACTCGTCCACTAGAATGTGAAGAATGAACCCACTTTATGCGCGCAGAGAACTCTGTAAACGTGCGCTGAGCTCAGGGTAACAAACGCATGGCGTGTGGATTTGTGTGATTTAAGTTTACTACTGCTAATCAACGATGTTTTTACCGGATGACCAAAGTCATGAGTCGGACAACCTTGCGGCATGGTCATGTTAGATGATTAAAGTTTAGAAGGTGACTTGTACCTGGTTCTGCGGTCTTTTTAAACCTCGTTTCCTTCTGCGTTTCCCTCACGCTGCTCCCTTTCGTGGAGGACGCCATTGTTGTTATCAGGGTGGAAGTGACGTAAGGTGTTTTCATAACTCAGCGTTGCGTTTCAAAGTAAGACCATCTGCCCTCTAGCGATGAACCGATGCGCTCCCATTTAGTGATTACTTCCACTCAGTTTTACGAAAAGTTAAAATATTTCATATAAATAAAGGTATAAAAGAAAAACAAATGGGTTTGATTTAGTAACTGAAACATTAAAAAAAATGTACTGACCCATATGATGAGGTGTATTTTGTCGAATTGGTGTAGTTTGTAAAAATATGAAAAAACCATGAACCCGAAATGTTTGATGAACTGGCTTGCCGGCCATGGAACGCTGGGTAGGTAGGCCGTCATCTGATTGGGTGTAATGCTGGCCAATCAGCGAAGCCAGGATGACAGCGGTTTTACATAAAGCTTGAATAAATTCTCATATAAATGATTATAATAACGGTAGTTTATTTATACAATTTGGACTACAGGTAGTGTTAGGTTTTAGGAGTAATCACTAGTCAGGCCATCTGGAATAAATTAAATAGTTTGCATATTTGTTCCTGGTCGGTGCTGAAGGTTCATGAGTACAGACCCCACCGCCAACAGTGCAGTGAGTGAGGGTTAGATAGTAGCGGGCTGAGACATTAAACTATTATCTAAGAGATCCAACAGTGCAGTGAGTGAGTGAGGGTTAGATAGTAGCGGGCTGAGACATTAAACTATTATCTAAGAGATCCAACAGTGCAGTGAGTGAGTGAGGGTTAGATAGTAGCGGGCTGAGACATTAAACTATTATCTAAGAGATCCAACAGTGCAGTGAGTGAGTGAGGGTTAGATAGTAGCAGGCTGAGACATTAAACTATTATCTAAGAGATCCAACAGTGCAGTGAGTGAGGGTTAGATAGTAGCGGGCTGAGACATTAAACTATTATCTAAGAGATCCAACAGTGCAGTGAGTGAGGGTTAGATAGTAGCAGGCTGAGACATTAAACTATTATCTAAGAGATGCAACATTGCAGTGAGTGAGTGAGGGTTAGATAGTAGCAGGCTGAGACATTAAACTATTATCTAAGAGATCCAACAGTGCAGTGAGTGAGTGAGGGTTAGACAGTAGCGGGGTGGAGGCTGAGACAGAGATATTAAACTATTATCTAAATGATTGCGAGGGACTTTAAGGTCTTTGTAATCGTTCCTTAAAACCACCACGACAGTGTGAGTGAGCGAACTTGTATGCATCTTATGCAACGTAATAACCCAGACAGGAAGTAGAGGTAGCTGGACAGGAAGTGAAGGCATGACCTTGACCTGGCCGGCTCCTTATGGGAGCACCAAGAGTGTAGTGACCCAGCCCGACTGATCTTTCCTGTGAAGATCAACCTGCTTCACTACAGAACCTGCTGCCATAGAACCCCAATTCCCCGTCTGCGAGCAAAGAAGTATCCTGGTTCTAAAGGCAGCAGGAACCTGGAGTCAGATACCCTCGAGAGAGACGCTGGGCGGAGGGGAAGAGAAGCGTGTGAAATAGTCTGAATAACGAAAGGATTAACAGAAATCTGCTCGGAAGGTCGTTTCTCAGAGGAGAATATGCTTTCGCTTTACTTTCAACCGGACTCGGACAAGAGAGGGCCAGAAGGGAACAAGAGCTTCCCTCTGATTGGCTGAAGTTCCCATTTGGAAAGGAAATGCTACAGAGACCAGTTAGAGCTGGATCCCGGACGGGGGGAGCTTTATTGAACTGTAGTGCGAGCTGATGGACCTCGCGGCGCTCGCGGCTAGCAGCGCTAGCAGCGCTAGGCCCAGACAGCCAAAAAAGCCGCCCACCACCCACAGGATCACTTGGCCTTCAGTCCCTGGAAGACAGGAAAAAAAACGAGATGGGATGGAATAGAAAATTAATACCAAGAGAATAGAAGATAAAATCTAAAAACACAAAATACAGTAAATGTGTCAAATATGTGCAAACATACACAAACATTTACCAAATATATACATGGTTAGAAATATATGTTACTTAATATGAAGTGGATACTGTACATGCAATTTAGATTTAGGGAAATGATCAACTCACAGAATGCAGGTGGGCCTGGGGGTGTAGTACCCGCTCTGACCAGCAGGGGGCCGGCAGAGACCAAGGCGGCCGGCTTCTCACTGCTCAACCCCGCCTTTAGCACAGGACACCTCTACCACACAGCACAACACTAGCATTAGAGTGCTAATACTAGACTCTACCACACAGAACAACACTAGCATTAGAGTACTAATACTAGACTCTACCACACAGCACAACACTAGCATTAGAGTACTAATACTAGACTCTACCACACAGCACAACACTAGCATTAGAGTACTAATACTAGACTCTACCACACAGCACAACACTAGCATTAGAGTGCTAATACTAGACTCTACCACACAGCACAACACTAGCATTAGAGTGCTAATACTAGACTCTACCACACAGCACAACACTAGCATTAGAGTACTAATACTAGACTCTACCACACAGTACACTAGCATTAGAGTGCTAATACTAGACTACCACACAGCACAACACTAGCATTAGAGTGCTAATACTAGACTCTACCACACAGCACAACACTAGCATTAGAGTGCTAATACTAGACTCTACCACACAGCACAACACTAGCATTAGAGTGCTAATACTAGACTCTACCACACAGCACAACACTAGCATTAGAGTACTAATACTAGACTACCACACAGTACACTAGCATTAGAGTGCTAATACTAGACTACCACACAGCACAACACTAGCATTAGAGTGCTAATACTAGACTCTACCACACAGCACAACACTAGCATTAGAGTACTAATACTAGACTCTACCACACAGCACAACACTAGCATTAGAGTGCTAATACTAGACTCTACCACACAGCACAACACTAGCATTAGAGTACTAATACTAGACTCTACCACACAGCACAACACTAGCATTAGAGTGCTAATACTAGACTCTACCACACAGCACAACACTAGCATTAGAGTGCTAATACTAGACTCTACCACACAGCACAACACTAGCATTAGAGTACTAATACTAGACTACCACACAGTACACTAGCATTAGAGTGCTAATACTAGACTACCACACAGCACAACACTAGCATTAGAGTGCTAATACTAGACTCTACCACACAGCACAACACTAGCATTAGAGTGCTAATACTAGACTCTACCACACAGCACAACACTAGCATTAGAGTGCTAATACTAGACTACCACACAGTACACTAGCATTAGAGTACTAATACTAGACTCTACCACACAGCACAACACTAGCATTAGAGTACTAATACTAGACTCTACCACACAGCACAACACTAGCATTAGAGTACTAATACTAGACTACCACACAGTACACTAGCATTGGAGTGCTAATACTAGACTCTACCACACAGAACAACACTAGCATTAGAGTACTAATACTAGACTACCACACAGTACACTAGCATTAGAGTACTAATACTAGACTCTACCACACAGTACACTAGCATTAGAGTACTAATACTAGACTCTACCACACAGTACACTAGCATTAGAGTACTAATACTAGACTCTACCACACAGCACAACACTAGCATTAGAGTACTACTACTAGACTCTACCACACAGCACAACACTAGCATTAGAGTGCTAATACTAGACTCTACCACACAGAACAACACTAGCATTAGAGTACTAATACTAGACTCTACCACACAGCACAACACTAGCATTAGAGTACTAATACTAGACTCTACCACACAGCACAACACTAGCATTAGAGTGCTAATACTAGACTCTACCACACAGCACAACACTAGCATTAGAGTGCTAATACTAGACTCTACCACACAGAACAACACTAGCATTAGAGTACTAATACTAGACTCTACCACACAGCACAACACTAGCATTAGAGTACTAATACTAGACTACCACACAGCACAACACTAGCATTAGAGTGCTAATACTAGACTCTACCACACAGCACAACACTAGCATTAGAGTGCTAATACTAGACTCTACCACACAGCACAACACTAGCATTAGAGTGCTAATACTAGACTCTACCACACAGCACAACACTAGCATTAGAGTACTAATACTAGACTCTACCACACAGCACAACACTAGCATTAGAGTGCTAATACTAGACTCTACCACACAGCACAACACTAGCATTAGAGTGCTAATACTAGACTCTACCACACAGAACAACACTAGCATTAGAGTACTAATACTAGACTCTACCACACAGCACAACACTAGCATTAGAGTACTAATACTAGACTACCACACAGCACAACACTAGCATTAGAGTGCTAATACTAGACTCTACCACACAGAACAACACTAGCATTAGAGTACTAATACTAGACTACCACACAGTACACTAGCATTAGAGTACTAATACTAGACTCTACCACACAGTACACTAGCATTAGAGTACTAATACTAGACTCTACCACACAGTACACTAGCATTAGAGTACTAATACTAGACCCTACCACACAGTACAACACTAGCATTAGAGTACTACTACTAGACTCTACCACACAGTACACTAGCATTAGAGTGCTAATACTAGACTCTACCACACAGCACAACACTAGCATTAGAGTGCTAATACTAGACTCTACCACACAGTACACTAGCATTAGAGTACTAATACTAGACCCTACCACACAGTACAACACTAGCATTAGAGTACTAATACTAGACTCTACCACACAGTACACTAGCATTAGAGTGCTAATACTAGACTCTACCACACAGTACACTAGCATTAGAGTACTAATACTAGACTCTACCACACAGTACACTAGCATTAGAGTACTAATACTAGACTCTACCACACGGGATTAGGGGCAGGGATGAGTAATCTAGCGGTAAGTGGGTGAGTGGTCCAGGTCTAGGGGTTAGTAGTCTAGGGGTTAGTGGGTGAGTGGTCCAGGTCTAGGGGTTAGTAGTCTAGGGGTTAGTGGGTGAGTGGTCCAGGTCTAGGGGTTAGTAGTCTAGGGGTTAGTGGGTGAGGGGTCCAGGTCTAGGGGTTAGTAGTCTAGGGGTTAGTGGGTGAGTGGTCCAGGTCTAGGGGTTAGTAGTCTAGGGGTTAGTGGGTGAGGGGTCCAGGTCTAGGGGTTAGTAGTCTAGGGGTTAGTGGGTGAGGGGTCCAGGTCTAGGGGTTAGTAGTCTAGGGGTTAGTGGGTGAGGGGTCCAGGTCTAGGGGTTAGTAGTCTAGGGGTTAGTGGGTGAGGGGTCCAGGTCTAGGGGTTAGTAGTCTAGGGGTTAGTGGGTGAGGGGTCCAGGTCTAGGGGTTAGTAGTCTAGGGGTTGTGGGTGAGGGGTCCAGGTCTAGGGGTTAGTAGTCTAGGGGTTAGTGGGTGAGGGGTCCAGGTCTAGGGGTTAGTAGTATAGGGGTTAGTGGGTGAGGGGTCCAGGTCTAGGGGTCTCACCGGGGTACAGTTGTGGTTGGGTCCACAGACGTGCGTGAGGCAGTGGAAGAAGAGCGGCAGCTGGGTGGGCATGTGGAACATCTGGAGAGAGAAGCGGGAGCTGCTGCCACCTCCGTTAGACCCCGCCCACTGGAGGGTGGGGTCCACCGCACACCTGGAGGTCACATGGTACCGTTAGGACACGCCCCCACCACTGGTCACCAACTCTTTTCTGATGGTGATTAAGTTACTTTGTCTATTGGTAATTCATATTTGTATGTATGTTTTGTGTTCATACCGATGTGTGCTGCTGTCACGCCAATATCTCCCCTCATCAATGAATAAAGTTGATTTTGGTAAACAATTTGATATCGGCTTTCAGTTTTTAAAATATGGAACATAATAACCAGACCCCTCCCCCCAGGCTGGTCTCACCCCCTCCCCCCAGGCTGGTCTCACCCCCTCCCCCCAGACAGGCTGGTCTCACCCCCTCCCCCCAGACAGGCTGGTCTCACCCCCTCCCCCCAGACAAGCTGGTCTCACCCCCTCCCCCCAGGGTGGTCTCACCCCCTCCCCCCAGACAGGCTGGTCTCACCCCCTCCCCCCAGACAAGCTGGTCTCACCCCCTCCCCCCAGGGTGGTCTCACCCTTTCCCCCCAGACAGGCTGGTCTCACCCCCTCCCCCCAGACAAGCTGGTCTCACCCCCTCCCCCCAGGGTGGTCTCACCCTTTCCCCTCAGACAGGCTGGTCTCACCCCCTCCCCCCAGACAAGCTGGTCTCACCCCCTCCCCCCAGACAAGCTGGTCTCACCCCCTCCCCCAGACAGGCTGGTCTCACCCCCTCCCCCCAGACAAGCTGGTCTCACCCCCTCCCCCAGACAGGCTGGTCTCACCCGTCCTGAAGCAGCAGAGCCTGCACAGGGTCGTGGGGGTCACTGGTCTCGCTGGCCCAGCAGGAGGCTAGCTGCAGGAGGATGTCAGGTGCGAACGAATCGTTGGACTGCAGCTCCACATGGAAGAACAGGAAGTCCTCTGGGTCCAGCTCCACTGCGTAGCGGTAGCTGGAGGCGTATGACGCATTGCTGTACAGCACCATGGCAACGCCCAGCACCAGCGATGTGTTGACCTCGACGAGGGACCCGCCGCTGAACCTGCGACACCACACGTTAGCTGTTAGCTTAGCATGTTAGCCTAGCCGTTAGACTAGCTGTGAGCAGTTAGCTCAGTCATTAGCCTAGCCGTTAGCTGCTGAAGTGAATCAGCTAACAGACACCTCGGATGTCATGATTACATTGATTTATCATTTCTAACGATAACTACGCTCACAAAAACGGGTAAAACACTTACCAGTCCACGCCGGCACTAAGCTGAGTCTTGCGCAGGGCGCGCCGAGGGAAAACACACCCCCACACCAGGGTGAGTTCACGGCGAGTGATCATCAGCTCCTCCGTCAGCGTCACCGTCAGGATGTTACGCAACTCTACGTGGGTTTCGTTCACCTGGAGAGCGACACACGTGACATGTGTAGATGAGGAGGTGCAGAAGGAGGAGCAGGGAGAGGGAGGTGTGGATGGGAGGAGGAGGAGGCGCAGAGGGACGAGAAGGGGGAGGTGTAGAGGAGGGAGCTGGTGCAGAGGGAGGAGGAGGTGGTGCAGAGGGAGGAGGAGGTGGTGCCGAGGGAGGAGGAGGTGGTGCCGAGGGAGGAGGAGCTGGTGCTGAGGGAGGAGGAGGTGCAGAGGGAGGTGTAGTGTCTTACCAGCCTGGTGGTGTTGCAGGGCGAGGATTCGGGCGGGGTGCTGAAGGAGTAGAGGCCGGCGTGCTCCTCCACCCTGCACCTCCCGTCGTTGAGGAGCAGGGACACGTCTCCTCCCAGCCGGGAGCGCAGGAAGTCCCGGGACACGGCCCCCGACAGCCTGCCCTCCGCACAGCGGCCGAACACTCCCCGCTCTGGAGGGTCAGAGGTCAGAGGTGTAGCCCGGTCCGTCCCGCCTACTAACACCTCTAGGGCCACTGGGACGCTTCACACGGAGTGGGAAGATCTTCCCAACGCCCTTCTAACCTAGTCCCGGTTCTGGTTTAATGCTAAGTTTGGATTTGGCGTGCCGGTCCCTTCTGCACCTGACGTAGCCCGGTTACCGTAGTGACGTGTCAACCAAAGACCGCGTTCTAGAATCCTGCGTGTGAGAGGAGGCGTGTCCTACCTTGACAGACGGGCCGATGCAGCGCGTCGTGGGGGCCCGGCATGGCTGCTCCCACGTCGTAATAACCATGGCGACACACGCAGGCGTAGGACGACAGGGTGTTGACACACAGGGAGTGGGCGGGGCAGGGGGGGGGCTCAGTGGGGAGACAGAGGTCACGACCTGCAACAGAACACCATGAATTTACTACGATAAGCTAATGCTTAGCGCTAACACCTTGCATTTATTCTGCCAAGCCAACGCTGAATGTCTACATCACAGTACAGCAGTCCTACCTCCCAGTACAGCAGTCTTACCTCCCAGTAGAGCAGTCCTACCTCCCAGTCCAGCAGTCCTACCTCCCCAGTACAGCAGTCCTACCTCCCCAGTACAGCAGTCCTACCTCCCCAGACGAGCAGTCCTACCTCCCAGTACAGCAGTCCTACCTCCCAGTACAGCAGTCCTACCTCCCCAGTACAGCAGTCCTACCTCCCCAGTACAGCAGTCCGTCGGCAGCAGTCAGGGAGGGGACCCTCAGTGACTGGATGAAGTCCAGCGAGTGTCCTACGGGAACGTTGCCGTCGGCAACAGGCTCATCGGAGGACCTGAAGAGGATCCTGGAGGACTTGCCGTCGGGGGAGGAGTCCACCTCCTCCAGCTGGACCCGGGTGGGACGGGACGGTCCCGACAGCATCCTCTCCAGCTGAGGAACCAGTATTCATGTGTTCATACGGTGGTCATGTGTTCATATGGTGGTCATGTGTTCATATGGTGGTCATGTGTTCATATGGTGGTCATGTGTTCATATGGTGGTCATGTGTTCATATGGTGGTCATGTGTTCATATGGTGGTCATGTGTTTATATGGTGGTCATGTGTTCATGTTCATTGTTTCATGTTTTAGTGTGTCCATGTATCAATACATTCATGTATTCATAAATCCAGGATTTGCCGGGTTATTTTACGGAGGTTTGGATGAGGCTCTCCATCCTGGTTCTGGGCTCTGATTCAGGGTTTCTCAGGGGCGTGGGCAGGGGCCAGGGCACTATGAGGACCTGGGTGGGGCCAGGGAAGTCCAGCTGGAGCTCTGGAAGTCAAACACACAGAAAAACTAATAGTTGGAGACAGATTTGCATAGTGAGGTTTTGTGAAAATATACATACTTCATCCTGTGTACTTCCTACTGTAGTAACGAACAAGCAGTTCAACATGGAACATACAGAGTACGTCCCTAGATAGTACTTCACTACAGAATACTGCCCCACAGAGTACTACATTACATACTCCAGAGTACCACCCTACAGAGTGCTACCCTACAGAGTACTACCCTACAGAGTGCTACCCTACAGAGTGCTACCCTACAGAGTACTACAGAGTGCTACCCTACAGAGTGCTACCCTACAGAGTGCTACCCTACAGAGTACTACCCTACATACTACAGAGTGCTACCCTACAGAGTGCTACCCTACAGAGTGCTACCCTACAGAGTGCTACCCTACAGAGTGCTACCCTACAGAGTGCTACCCTACAGAGTGCTACAGAGTGCTACCCTACAGAGTGCTACCCTACAGAGTGCTACAGAGTGCTACCCTACAGAGTGCTACCCTACAGAGTACTACAGAGTGCTACCCTACAGAGTGCTACCCTACAGAGTACTACAGAGTGCTACCCTACAGAGTACTTGGTAGTAGTAGTACCGTGCAGCCCTCCCTCCCGAGCCAGTATGCGGGGTCTCATGGGGATGCTGGTCCCGTGGAAGCAGACCACGGAGGGGTGAGAGCTCCAGGCCCCCTCACACTCCTCCAGGACGTCCAGGACGTAGGGCCGGCCGTCCTCCAGGCCCGGCAGGCGCAGGCTGGGCCGGGTCAGACGGCCGCTCCGCACCAGGGTCCCGTTGGCCAGGGCCAGCCGGTAGGTGAAGGCCACGCGCTGGGGGGGGGACTGGGGGGTCCCGGGGGTCCACAGGACCAAGGACTCGTTGGCGCGGTATCGCAGGTCCTGCACGCCCCGCGGACCTGGCGGAGAGAGAGGTTCTAGGTCGGTACCCGTCTGGCGTGGGAGGGTCAGGGTTACAGGTCATGGGGAAGGATGACCCGTCTGTCTGATCATGTACCTGTCTCTCTGTAGTGGTACCCATCTGTCTCTGCCGTGGGTCAGTGCCTGTCTGTGTGTACCTGTCTCTGCAGCAGGAGCACCTGTCTGTGTGTTCCTGTCTCTCTGCAGCCGGAGCACCTGTCTGTGTGTACCTGTCTCTCTGCGGCAGGAGCACCTGTCTGTGTGTACCTGTCTCTCTGCAGCAGGAGCACCTGTCTGTGTGTACCTGTCTCTCTGCAGCAGGAGCACCTGTCTGCGTGTACCTGTCTCTGCAGCAGGAGCACCTGTCTGTGTGTACCTGTCTCTGCAGCAGGAGCACCTGTCTGTGTGTACCTGTCTCTCTGCAGCAGGAGCACCTGTCTGTGTGTACCTGTCTCTCTGCAGCAGGAGCACCTGTCTGCGTGTACCTGTCTCTCTGCAGCAGGAGCACCTGTCTGCGTGTACCTGTCTCTCTGCAGCAGGAGCACCTGTCTGCGTGTACCTGTCTCTCTGCAGCAGGAGCACCTGTCTGTGTGTACCTGTCTCTCTGCAGCCGGAGCACCTGTCTGCGTGTACCTGTGTTGGTGGCGATGGTCTTGTTGTCCATGACGACGCCGTCCCCACAGAGGGCCTCCACGCGGGCCCTGTACCGTCGGCAGGGCTGCAGCCCCCCCACGGTGTAGCTGGTGTGGAGCGTGGAGCCCTGCAGCGCCCCCTGGTGGAACACCCTGAAGCTGGACACGGACGACGTGTTCCTCACCTCCCAGGACAGGGTGTAGTTCTCCGGGCCCCACGACTCCTGCTGCAGGCCCCCGATGCTGGAGTGGGCTGGAGACATAGCACAGGAGCTAGGCTAGGAGCAGGAGCTAGGCTAGGATGGAGCTAGACACATAGCACAGGAGCTAGGCTAGGACTGAGCTGGACACATAGCACAAGAGCTAGGCTAGGAGCAGGAGCTAGGCTAGGACTGAGCTAGACACATAGCACAGGAGCTAGGCTAGGAGCAGGAGCTAGGCTAGGACTGAGCTAGACACATAGCACAGGAGCTAGGCTAGGAGCAGGAGCTAGGCTAGGACTGAGCTAGACACATAGCACAGGAGCTAGGCTAGGACTGAGCTGGACACATAGCACAAGAGCTAGGCTAGGAGCAGCAGCAGGAGCTAGGCTAGGATTTAAAACGGAACACAAACAGTTAAAAGCATCATGGTCTGTGATCAGTTTTAAAATTGTTTCATTTAGCAGAAACTTCAAAAGCCACGCAGAGAATGATCAGAGTTACAATCAGTGTTGGAGCAGCGGCAATGAGGAGCCAAAGGAATCCAACACAAGTTCACGTCGTTTTGTTAGTGTTGGTGCCAACGGTTACAGGAGATGACATCACGCATCCCTCAAGGGATTCTAAACCCAACAACAGCGGCTCCGCTTTCCTGACCAGAGTTGCCGTCGATCTGCTCCATCCTGCTGTAGCGCGTGGTGGTCCCGGCCTGGCACACCGTCTGCAGGCCCAGCCGGACCCTGCTGCAGGGCTGGACGTCCGCCAGCGTGAAGCTCGGCTGGCGCTCGCGGTGCCAGAGGCGGACCTCGTCCAGCACGCCGTCGCTGGCATCCAGGTAGAAGGTGCTGAGCAGGAACAGGGAGAACCGGTGGTTCTCCGGACATTCCCACGCCACAGAGATACTGCTGCTGTTCCACGACGAGACCCGGAAGAACCGAGGTTCCCTCGGACCTGGGGAAGGCGACAGACCAGATGTTCTACTGTAGAACCTTCTTAGAGCCAGATGTTCTACTGTAGAACCTTCTTAGAACCAGATGTTCTAATGTAGATCCTTCTTAGAACCAGATGTTATGTTCTACTGTAAAACCTTCTGCACACCAGATGTTCTATGTTGAACCTTCTTAGAACCAGATGTTCTACTGTAGAACCTTCTGAACACCAGATGTTCTATGTAGAACCTTCTTAGAACCAGATGTTCTACTGCAGGACCACCTCCTCCGGCCTCACCAGTGATGGTGCTGATGCAGGTTCGGACCCCGCCAGGCGGCTCCAGGCAGGTGGTGTAGAGGCTGCAGGGCTGCAGGGCGGTGAAGCGGTGGTGCTGGCGGTGCTGGTGGTGCTGGGTCTGGGCTGACTCCTGGCTCTCCAGGATCAAGGAGCCCAGCTGGGGCCGGTACAGGGACACCCTGGGAGGGGGAGGGATAAGGCCAGGGGCCCAGGGACCTCCTCTACGCTCCACCCAGCTAAGGAGGAGCATGGAGGAGCTCCAGGACTCCAGCCGGACAGGGAGACGGGTGGTGTAGCCTGGAGGAGACCACAGCACATCGTCATCATCATCATCATCATCATCATCATCACTAGGCTTGTTGTTTGGAAGATGCTTTGATCCAACACGAGGTGCAGTGAGAGCATACCATCGAGGAAGACTGTGGACATAGGGGGATCGAACGCCGAACCTTTCGGCTGGCTCCAATCTCACTAACCTTTCCGTCCCTCCCTCCCTCCACTCATCAACACACCATCCATCCCCTCGTCCCTCCATCCCCTCGTCCCTCCATCCCCTCCTCCCTCCATCCCCTCCTCCCTCCATCCCCTCCTCCCTCCATCCCCTCGTCCCTCCAGCCCCTCGTCCCTCCATCCCCTCGTCCCTCCATCCCCTCGTCCCTCCATCCCCTCGTCCCTCCATCCCCTCGTCCCTCCATCCCCTCGTCCCTCCATCCCCTCGTCCCTCCATCTCACCGATGGCCAGGACCAGGCTCTCGTCTTGGTGTAAGAACAGGGTGGTGTTTTCACAGGCAAACACCTCTCCAGACAGCAGGTCCAGCTGCTCCTGAGTCACCAGAGGCACAGACATGGAGAGTGAGATAAGAGATGGTGAGATAAGAGATGAGAAGAGTTGGAGATAGATGATGATATAGATGGTGAGATAAGAGATATAGAGTGAGATAAGAGAGAGATAATAGATATAGAGTGAGATAAGACAGATAGAGAGTGAGATAAGACAGATAAGAGCTAGAGAGTAAGATAAGAGATAGAGAGTGAGATAATATATAGAGTGAGATAAGATATATATATATATATAAGAGATATAGAGTGAGATAAGAGATAGAGAGTGAGATAAGAGATATAGATAAGATAGAGAGTGAGATAATAGAGTGAGATACGATAGAGAGTGAGATAAGATATAGAGTGAGATAATAGAGTGAGATAAGATAGAGAGTGATATAAGAGATAGAGAGTGAGATAAGATATAGAGTGAGATAATAGAGTGAGATAAGATACAGAGTGATATAAGAGATAGAGAGTGAGATAAGATAGAGAGTGAGATAATAGAGTGAGATAAGATACAGAGTGATATAAGAGATAGAGAGTGAGATAAGACAGATATGAGATAGAGAGTGAAATAAGGGATAGAGAGTGATATAAGAGATAGAGAGTGAGATAAGATAGAGAGTGAGATAATAGAGTGAGATAAGATACAGAGTGATATAAGAGATAGAGAGTGAGATAAGACATAAGAGCTAGAGAGTGAGATAAGACAGATAACAGACAGCAGGGTAATGTCTGTGTTGTCTCTACCTGTGTGCGGCTGGAAGGACGCTTCTCCGGTCGATCCACACCTCGGATTTCAATCGTGGTTGATCCTTCAAGCACAAAGTTCATTTCAGCTTTTTAAAAACCGCAGATGATTTACGATCAGCTGCCCGAAGAGAGCCTACCTGGGCGGACGCTGAAGGTCCAGTTCTTCGCCACCCCTCCGTAACGCAACGAAAGTTTGTTTTCCACCGTTTGCGGAACCGTCAAAGACACAAACTTCCCCCGCGTCCCGATGGACTTCAGCCCGGTTCCGTTGAGCCACACATCCGCCTCTGAACTGCAGGGATACGTTTATATAATGTATAGACATACAAAACACCAATCTGGATTTAGCCGAGCACCACGTTTACCTTTCAATGGCATCGCCTCTGGTCGTCCAGCAGAGAGAGAAGGACAACGTATCACACCTTCCTGTCAAACACATGGAGGTTATTCTCCCACGAGTGTGTGTAGCCCATGCTCTGAATCCTCAAAACTGCAACTCACCGAGGGATATCCTACACGGCACGACAATGCACAGAATGAGTGAGAAGGCGACGTAATTCCTGAAACAGAGCAGCAGAGATCAGCTGTAGGACCTAGAACCCTGAAGCCTGAATCCTAAACCTGAAGCCTGAACCCTGAAGCCTGAACCTGAAGCCTGAAGCCTAAACCTGGAGCCTAAACCTGAAGCTTGAACCTGAACCCTAAACCTGAAGCCTAAACCTGAAACCTAAACCTGAAGCTTGAACCTGAAGCCTAAACCTGAAGCCTAAACCTGAACCCTAAACCTGAACCCTAAACCTGAACCCTAAACCTGAATCCTAAACCTGAAGCCTAAACCTGAACCCTAAACCTGAACCCTAAACCTGAATCCTAAACCTGAAGCCTAAACCTGAAGCCTAAACCTGAAGCCTAAACCTAAACCTGAATCCTGAAGCCTGAAACCTAAAGCTGTGGAGTGTTGTCTCAGTCTTACATTTTCTTTTTCAATTCTGCCACGTATTGCATGGTTGTGTTTACTAGTGGTCCTCAATCAGAGATCGCCTCGTTAAGACAGGTGTGGACCTGGGCACTCGGCAGAGCACGGAATCACTCGGTTATTTCCGACAAAATCGGAAGGTATTCAGGCAACTCCGACTATGGAAATGTTAAGAATAATGAAGGGCTTTGTCAGACTTTATCTTTAAGTCATGTCATAAACATCATCAATGTGTTTGAGTTCTCCCCGGGATAAGCCTACAGGAAGTGGAAGTTTTCTTAAAAAGTTGCCGCAGCAAAGCTCTTAAACGCAGCGCGAGCGGTCTTCTATTAGTGGCTCGCGTCACAGGCTGCTTTGTGTCCCGCGTCCTCGGATAAATGAGAGTCACGAGTCTGAGGAGGAGAGTTGGAGGACGACCTAGCCTACAGTAAGACCATACACCGTCTCCTTACGAGTCCTAAACGGCAGGGTTCCATGTTGTACCCCACTATGGAGGCTCGGAGGCGCGCTTGGATGCTGTGCGCGCTGGGTTTCGCGGTTCTGTCTGACGCCACGGCGTCAAATGACGGCGACATCGACCTGTCGGGCTGGCTGAGGGGATTCTCCCACGGGCGGCCTTCCTTCCCCGACCAGGACCAACCGCGGGGAGATGGATCCTGGAACCACTTGGAGCCGGTTTCCACGTCCACACACTTTAAGGCCTTTGCATCAGAACCTAAAGAACCCGGCCCGTTGGTGCAGACCAAGAACGGGGCGCTCCGGGGGGTCACGTTGGACATGGCGCATGTCTTCTACGGGATACCGTACGCCGACCCGCCCGTCGGGGCGTACCGCTGGAAGCCCCCCCGCGCGCCGAGCCCCTGGCGAGGGGTGTACAGCGCGAGCTCCCCCCGGGCCGGCTGCATGCAGGGCTGCGGGGCGCCGCGGACAGACCGCTGTCCGCACGAGGTACTGCTCGTTCACACTCACCATCTCACTAATCACTTTTGGTACAAACAAAGAAGGCTTGAGATTACGATAGTCACTTTAAGGATACCAAAATATAGGATACTTTATTGTATTTGATTTATGTATACTGTTCCCACTCACACACCTGCTGTGTATTTGACGTCGTCCTCTGACCCTGTCTGGTGGAGGTGAGCGAGGACTGCCTGTACCTGAACGTCTTCGCTCCGCGGGGGGTGAACTTCAGCGCGCCGCTGCTCCACCCCCTCCCCGTGCTGGTCTGGATCCACGGAGGGGACTTCATCGCAGGCTCCGCCTCCAAGCCGCTCTACGACGGACGCGTCATCAGCAACGCCACCAACACCCTGCTGGTCAGCCTGGAGTACCGCCTGGGTAGGTGCTACTGGTCCTACTGGTCCTACTGCTGGTCAGCCTGGAGTACCGCCTGGGTAGGTGCTACTGGTCCTACTGGTCCTACTGCTGGTCAGCCTGGAGTACCGCCTGGGTAGGTGCTACTGGTCCTACTGGTCCTACTGCTGGTCAGCCTGGAGTACCGCCTGGGTAGGTGCTACTGGTCCTACTGGTCCTACTGCTGGTCAGCCTGGAGTACCGCCTGGGTAGGTGCTACTGGGTCCTGGTGGGTCCTGGTGGGTCCTGGTGGGTCCTGGTGGGTCCTGGCGGGTCCTGGCGGGTCCTGGTGGGTCCTACTGGGTCCTGGTGGGTCCTGGTGGGTCCTACTGGGTCATGGTGGGTCCTGGTGGGTCCTACTGGGTCCTACTGGGTCCTGGCGGGTCCTGGTGGGTCCTGGTGGGTCCTGGCAGGTCCTGGTGGGTCCTGGTGGGTCCTGGCGGGTCCTGGTGGGTCCTGGTGGGTCCTGGCGGGTCCTGGCGGGTCCTACTGGGTCCTGGTGGGTCCTGGTGGGTCCTGGTGGGTCCTGGTGGGTCCTGGTGGTCACCTGGAGGACCGTCTCAGTGGGACCTGACCAGTACCTGAACTACACCAGCCCTGGAGGATGGCTGATGGAGGGACAGATGGAGAGATATAGAGATGGATGGATGGAGTCTCTCCATCTCTCCATCTCTCATCCATCTCTCATCCATCTATCATCCATCTATCATCCATCTATCATCTATCATCCATCTCTCATCCATCTATCATCTATCATCCATCTCTCATCCATCTATCATCTATCATCCATCTCTCATCCATCTCTCATCCATCTATCATCTCTCATCCATCTATCATCTCTCATCCATCTATCATCTATCATCCATCTATCATCTATCATCCATCTCTCATCCATCTATCATCTATCTATCATCTATCATCCATCTCTCATCCATCTATCATCTATCATCCATCTCTCATCCATCTATCATCTCTCATCCATCTCTCATCCATCTATCATCTATCATCCATCATCTCTCATCCATCTATCATCCATCATCTCTCATCCATCTCTCATCCATCTATCATCTATCATCCATCTATCATCCATCATCTATCATCCATCATCCATCATCCATCTCTCGGTCCATCCTTCTCTATCCATTCATTCGGTTGAGTCTAAAATACTTTATTATATACTTTTAGAGCATTTTAAAAGTTAAGATTATTTAAAAGGAATGGTAAAACAATATATTGATCGTTCTTTTTTCACATATTTGTGCTGTCTGTTTTATAACTGAACCTTTTTGTTTGGAACCCACAGGCCTACAGTAGAATATTAATGGACATTTTGGTTTAATCTCACATTACAGCTCACAAGCAGTTCTCCTGTTTGAGAAATATCATTTATAAATATCTTGTCTCCTGATCTAATCACTCTTAATTAACTGGTCATGTGACTGTCTCTCATCCTCTCTTAATTAACTGGTCATGTGACTGTCTCTCATCCACTCTTAATTAACTGGTCATGTGACTGTCTCTCATCCACTCTTAATTAACTGGTCATGTGACTGTCTCTCATCCACTCTTAATTAACTGGTCATGTGACTGTCTCTCATCCACTCTTAATTAACTGGTCATGTGACTGTCTCTCATCCACTCTTAATTAACTGGTCATGTGACTGTCTCTCACCCACTCTTAATTAACTGGCCATGTGACTGTCTCTCACACACTCTTAATTAACTGGTCATGTGACTGTCTCTCACACACTCTTAATTAACTGGTCATGTGACTGTCTCTCACCCACTCTTAATTAACTGGTCATGTGACTGTCTCTCATCCACTCTTAATTAACTGGTCCTGTGACTGTCTCTCATCCACTCTTAATTAACTGGTCCTGTGACTGTCTCTCATCCACTCTTAATTAACTGGTCATGTGACTGTCTCTCATCCACTCTTAATTAACTGGTCATGTGACTGTCTCTCACACACTCTTAATTAACTGGTCATGTGACTGTCTCTCACACACTCTTAATTAACTGGTCATGTGACTGTCTCTCACCCACTCTTAATTAACTGGTCATGTGACTGTCTCTCATCCACTCTTAATTAACTGGTCATGTGACTGTCTCTCATCCACTCTTAATTAACTGGTCATGTGACTGTCTCTCATCTACTCTTAATTAACTGGTCATGTGACTGTCTCTCATCCACTCTTAATTAACTGGTCATGTGACTGTCTCTCATCCACTCTTAATTAACTGGTCATGTGACTGTCTCTCATCCACTCTTAATTAACTGGTCATGTGACTGTCTCTCATCCTCTCTTAATTAACTGGTCCTGTGACTGTCTCTCATCCACTCTTAATTAACTGGTCATGTGACTGTCTCTCACCCACTCTTAATTAACTGGCCATGTGACTGTCTCTCACACACTCTTAATTAACTGGTCATGTGACTGTCTCTCACACACTCTTAATTAACTGGTCATGTGACTGTCTCTCACCCACTCTTAATTAACTGGTCATGTGACTGTCTCTCATCCACTCTTAATTAACTGGTCATGTGACTGTCTCTCATCCACTCTTAATTAACTGGTCCTGTGACTGTCTCTCATCCACTCTTAGTTAACTGGTCATGTGACTGTCTCTCATCCTCTCTTAATTAACTGGTCATGTGACTGTCTCTCATCCACTCTTAATTAACTGGTCATGTGACTGTCTCTCATCCACTCTTAATTAACTGGTCATGTGACTGTCTCTCATCCACTCTTAATTAACTGGTCCTGTGACTGTCTCTCACCCACTCTTAATTAACTGGTCCTGTGACTGTCTCTCATCCACTCTTAATTAACTGGTCATGTGACTGTCTCTCATCCACTCTTAATTAACTGGTCATGTGACTGTCTCTCATCCTCTCTTAATTAACTGGTCCTGTGACTGTCTCTCATCCACTCTTAATTAACTGGTCATGTGACTGTCTCTCATCCACTCTTAATTAACTGGTCCTGTGACTGTCTCTCACACACTCTTAATTAACTGGTCATGTGACTGTCTCTCATCCTCTCTTAATTAACTGGTCCTGTGACTGTCTCTCATCCACTCTTAATTAACTGGTCATGTGACTGTCTCTCATCCACTCTTAATTAACTGGTCATGTGACTGTCTCTCATCCACTCTTAATTAACTGGTCCTGTGACTGTCTCTCATCCACTCTTAATTAACTGGTCATGTGACTGTCTCTCATCCACTCTCAATTAACTGGTCATGTGACTGTCTCTCATCCACTCTCAATTAACTGGTCCTGTGACTGTCTCTCACACACTCTTAATTAACTGGTCATGTGACTGTTCCTAATTGCGTGGTCATGTGATTGTCTCCAATTGACAGTTTGGTCATGTGACTCTGTGTTCCAGGTGCGTTTGGCTTCCTCGTCTCGGGGAAAGACACTAAAATGTCCGCCACAGGGAATTATGGGATATTAGACCAGCAGGCGGCGCTGCTCTGGGTTCAGCAAAACATCGCCGTGTTCTCAGGAGACCCCAGCAAGGCTAGTCACCACATGCTAATGCTAACACGTGTTCTCAGAAGACCCCAGCCAGGCCGGTCACCACATGCTAATGCTAACACGTGTTCTCAGGAGACCCCAGCAAGGCTAGTCACCACATGCTAATGCTAACACGTGTTCTCAGGAGACCCCAGCAAGGCTAGTCACCACATGCTAATGCTAACACGTGTTCTCAGGAGACCCCAGCAAGGCTAGTCACCACATGCTAATGCTAACACATGTTCTCAGGAGACCCCAGCAAGGCTAGTCACCACATGCTAATGCTAACACGTGTTCTCAGGAGACCCCAGCAAGGCTAGTCACCACATGCTAATGCTAACACGTGTTCTCAGAAGACCCCAGCCAGGCTAGTCACCACATGCTAATGCTAACACATGTTCTCAGGATACCCCAGCAAGGCTAGTCACCACATGCTAATGCTAACTCATGTTCTCAGGAGACCCCAGCAAGGCTAGTCACCACATGCTAATGCTAACACATGTTCTCAGGAGACCCCAGCAAGGCTAGTCACCACATGCTAATGCTAACACATGTTCTCAGGAGACCCCAGCAAGGCTAATCAGCACATGCTAATGCTAACACATGTTCTCAGAATACCCCAGTAAGGCTAGTCACCACATGCTTACTCTCACAAACATGCTATCATATGCTAGCAGGCATGCTAAAACTAACATGGTGACACTTGTTCCCCAGCAAGGCTAGTCAACTGACGCTAACACATGCTAAGAAAATGCTAGTGCATTCTGACATGACCTAACAGACCTATTCAGAGTGAGAGAAGCTAACTACTGCTGTGCGTATGTGTGTGTGTCCCCCAGGTGACTCTGTTTGGGGAGAGTGCCGGGGCCCAGTCGGTGGGTCTCCACCTGATGATGCCCAGCAGCCAGCCTCTCTTCACACAGGCTGCCTTGCAGAGCCTCCCCTTCGCCATCCCCTTCAAGACAAGGTGGCGCCATCCGGTGGTGGACGATACACACTACACCCGCCCAGACACTGGACTCTTACAAGAACTCTTCACAAACAGACATTGACACACTTGTATTGGCACATATAAACACATATCTTACACACTTGCATAAACACAGGAGTTGGAAAGTATAGAGAAGAAATTAGGAATCAGGAATAGTAATAATAAGAGTGGTAATATAGTAGTTGGTATTATATTAATAGTACTCAACGTGTGGGTGTGTGCGTGTGTGTGTGTGTGTCTGTTTGTGTTGCAGACACGAAGCCCTGTGGCTAGGCAAGGCATTTAGCCGCGAGGCTAACTGTAGCGTTAGCGACATCGTGTGTCTGCTATCGCTCAGCCCCCAAGACGTTCTAGCGGCTCAGATGAAGACAAGTAGGACACCATGCATTCTGCCTGTCTGTCTGCCTTCCTGTCTGTTCTCTACCTGTCTGTCTACCTGTCTGTCTACCTGTCTGCTCTGTACCTGTGTGTCTACCTGTGTGTCTACCTGTCTGCTCTGTACCTGTGTGTCTACCTGTCTGCTCTGTACCTGTGTGTCTACCTGTCTGCTCTGTACCTGTGTGTCTACCTGTGTGTCTACCTGTGTGTCTACCTGTGTGTCTACCTGTCTGCTCTGTACCTGTGTGTCTACCTGTGTGTCTACCTGTCTGCTCTGTACCTGTGTGTCTACCTGTGTGTCTACCTGTGTGTCTACCTGTCTGCTCTGTACCTGTGTGTCTACCTGTGTGTCTACCTGTGTGTCTACCTGTGTGTCTACCTGTCTGCTCTGTACCTGTGTGTCTACCTGTGTGTCTACCTGTCTGCTCTGTACCTGTGTGTCTACCTGTGTGTCTACCTGTGTGTCTACCTGTGTCTACCTGTGTGTCTACCTGTCTGCTCTGTACCTGTGTGTCTACCTGTCTGCTCTGTACCTGTGTGTCTACCTGTGTGTCTACCTGTCTGCTCTGTACCTGTGTGTCTACCTGTGTGTCTACCTGTGTGTCTACCTGTGTGTCTACCAGGCTCCAAGCTGGTGAACCCGTTCCGGTTCCTGGAGGTGTTTGAGACGTGGGGCCCCTTCCTGGACGGTCAGCTGATCACAGAGCAGATCCTCCACGCGTTCCTGAAGGGCCGCTGGCAGACAGACAAGCCCTTACTGCTGGGTAACACACACACGCAGCACGCACACGCACACGCACGCACACACACACACACACACACACACACACACACACACACACACACACACACACACACACACACTATAATACACACACACACACACGCACGCACACACGCACACACACACACACACTATAATACACACACACACACACACACACACACTATAATACACACACACGCACGCACGCGCACACACACACACACACACACACACACACACACACTATAATACACACACACACACACACTATAATACACACACACACACACTATAATACACAAACACACACACACACACACACACACACACACACAGCAAGTGATGTCTGGGGTTCTTCGTGTTGCGGCCCCCAGGCACCACGTCGGAGGAGGGGGTGCTCTTCGTCACCGGGGTCTTCGCCAAGCCGGTGTCCGTGGTGGAGTGCACCGTGTACACCACCGCCATCTTCAAACAGCACGCCCTGAAGATCCTGCACAGATACCTCCCTCTGTACCGGGACGCTGACCACAGGGCCATGCTGGCTCAGGTACAGCCAGGACATCCATTATAGATTATAGATTATAATACCTCCCTCTGTACCCGGACGCTGACCACAGGGCCATGCTGGCTCAGGTACAACCAGGACATCCATTATAGATTATAGATTATAATACCTCCCTCTGTACCCGGGACGCTGACCACAGGGCCATGCTGGCTCAGGTACAGCCAGGACATCCATTATAGATTATAGATTATAATACCTCCCTCTGTACCCGGACGCTGACCACAGGGCCATGCTGGCTCAGGTACAGCCAGGACATCCATTATAGATTATAGATTATAATACCTCCCTCTGTACCCGGACGCTGACCACAGGGCCATGCTGGCTCAGGTACAGCCAGGACATCCATTATAGATTATAGATTATAATACCTCCCTCTGTACCCGGACGCTGACCACAGGGCCATGCTGGCTCAGGTACAGCCAGGACATCCATTATAGATTATAGATTATAATACCTCCCTCTGTACCGGGACGCTGACCACAGGGCCATGCTGGCTCAGGTACAGCCAGGACATCCATTATAGATTATAGATTACATTACATCCCTCTGTACCCGGACGCTGACCACAGGGCCATGCTGGCTCAGGTACAGCCAGGACATCCATTATAGATTATAGATTACATTACATCCCTCTGTACCCGGACGCTGACCACAGGGCCATGCTGGCTCAGGTACAGCCAGGACATCCATTATAGATTATAGATTACATTACCTCCCTCTGTACCCGGACGCTGACCACAGGGCCATGCTGGCTCAGGTACAGCCAGGACATCCATTATAGATTATAGATTATAATACCTCCCTCTGTACCCGGACGCTGACCACAGGGCCATGCTGGCTCAGGTACAGCCAGGACATCCATTATAGATTATAGATTATAATACCTCCCTCTGTACCCGGACGCTGACCACAGGGCCATGCTGGCTCAGGTACAGCCAGGACATCCATTATAGATTATAGATTATAATACCTCCCTCTGTACCCGGACGCTGACCACAGGGCCATGCTGGCTCAGGTACAGCCAGGACATCCATTATAGATTATAGATTATAATACCTCCCTCTGTACCCGGACGCTGACCACAGGGCCATGCTGGCTCAGGTACAGCCAGGACATCCATTATAGATTATAGATTATAATACCTCCCTCTGTACCCGGACGCTGACCACAGGGCCATGCTGGCTCAGGTACAGCCAGGACATCCATTATAGATTATAGATTATAATACCTCCCTCTGTACCCGGACGCTGACCACAGGGCCATGCTGGCTCAGGTACAGCCAGGACATCCATTATAGATTATAGATTATAATACCTCCCTCTGTACCCGGACGCTGACCACAGGGCCATGCTGGCTCAGGTACAGCCAGGACATCCATTATAGATTATAGATTATAATACCTCCCTCTGTACCCGGACGCTGACCACAGGGCCATGCTGGCTCAGGTACAGCCAGGACATCCATTATAGATTATAGATTATAATACCTCCCTCTGTACCCGGACGCTGACCACAGGGCCATGCTGGCTCAGGTACAACCAGGACATCCATTATAGATTATAGATTATAATACCTCCCTCTGTACCCGGACGCTGACCACAGGGCCATGCTGGCTCAGGTACAACCAGGACATCCATTATAGATTATAGATTATAATACCTCCCTCTGTACCGGGACGCTGACCACAGGGCCATGCTGGCTCAGGTACAGCCAGGACATCCATTATAGATTATAGATTATAATACCTCCCTCTGTACCGGGACGCTGACCACAGGGCCATGCTGGCTCAGGTACAGCCAGGACATCCATTATAGATTATAGATTATAATACCTCCCTCTGTACCCGGACGCTGACCACAGGGCCATGCTGGCTCAGGTACAGCCAGGACATCCATTATAGATTATAGATTATAATACCTCCCTCTGTACCCGGACGCTGACCACAGGGCCATGCTGGCTCAGGTACAGCCAGGACATCCATTATAGATTATAGATTATAATACCTCCCTCTGTACCCGGACGCTGACCACAGGGCCATGCTGGCTCAGGTACAGCCAGGACATCCATTATAGATTATAGATTATAATACCTCCCTCTGTACCCGGGACGCTGACCACAGGGCCATGCTGGCTCAGGTACAGCCAGGACATCCATTATAGATTATAGATTATAATACCTCCCTCTGTACCGGGACGCTGACCACAGGGCCATGCTGGCTCAGGTACAGCCAGGACATCCATTATAGATTATAGATTATAATACCTCCCTCTGTACCCGGACGCTGACCACAGGGCCATGCTGGCTCAGGTACAGCCAGGACATCCATTATAGATTATAGATTATAATACCTCCCTCTGTACCCGGGACGCTGACCACAGGGCCATGCTGGCTCAGGTACAGCCAGGACATCCATTATAGATTATAGATTATAATACCTCCCTCTGTACCCGGACGCTGACCACAGGGCCATGCTGGCTCAGGTACAGCCAGGACATCCATTATAGATTATAGATTATAATACCTCCCTCTGTACCGGGACGCTGACCACAGGGCCATGCTGGCTCAGGTACAGCCAGGACATCCATTATAGATTATAGATTATAATACCTCCCTCTGTACCCGGACGCTGACCACAGGGCCATGCTGGCTCAGGTACAGCCAGGACATCCATTATAGATTATAGATTATAATACCTCCCTCTGTACCCGGACGCTGACCACAGGGCCATGCTGGCTCAGGTACAGCCAGGACATCCATTATAGATTATAGATTATAATACCTCCCTCTGTACCCGGACGCTGACCACAGGGCCATGCTGGCTCAGGTACAGCCAGGACATCCATTATAGATTATAGATTATAATACCTCCCTCTGTACCCGGACGCTGACCACAGGGCCATGCTGGCTCAGGTACAGCCAGGACATCCATTATAGATTATAGATTATAATACCTCCCTCTGTACCCGGACGCTGACCACAGGGCCATGCTGGCTCAGGTACAGCCAGGACATCCATTATAGATTATAGATTATAATACCTCCCTCTGTACCCGGACGCTGACCACAGGGCCATGCTGGCTCAGGTACAGCCAGGACATCCATTATAGATTATAGATTATAATACCTCCCTCTGTACCCGGACGCTGACCACAGGGCCATGCTGGCTCAGGTACAACCAGGACATCCATTATAGATTATAGATTATAATACCTCCCTCTGTACCCGGACGCTGACCACAGGGCCATGCTGGCTCAGGTACAGCCAGGACATCCATTATAGATTATAGATTATAATACCTCCCTCTGTACCCGGACGCTGACCACAGGGCCATGCTGGCTCAGGTACAGCCAGGACATCCATTATAGATTATAGATTATAATACCTCCCTCTGTACCGGGACGCTGACCACAGGGCCATGCTGGCTCAGGTACAGCCAGGACATCCATTATAGATTATAGATTATAATACCTCCCTCTGTACCCGGACGCTGACCACAGGGCCATGCTGGCTCAGGTACAGCCAGGACATCCATTATAGATTATAGATTATAATACCTCCCTCTGTACCCGGACGCTGACCACAGGGCCATGCTGGCTCAGGTACAGCCAGGACATCCATTATAGATTATAGATTATAATACCTCCCTCTGTACCCGGACGCTGACCACAGGGCCATGCTGGCTCAGGTACAACCAGGACATCCATTATAGATTATAGATTATAATACCTCCCTCTGTACCCGGACGCTGACCACAGGGCCATGCTGGCTCAGGTACAGCCAGGACATCCATTATAGATTATAGATTACATTACATCCCTCTGTACCCGGACGCTGACCACAGGGCCATGCTGGCTCAGGTACAGCCAGGACATCCATTATAGATTATAGATTATAATACCTCCCTCTGTACCGGGACGCTGACCACAGGGCCATGCTGGCTCAGGTACAACCAGGACATCCATTATAGATTATAGATTACATTACATCCCTCTGAACTAGCACGCTGACTAGTCTAGATTATAGATTATAGATTACATTACATCCCTCTGTACCCGGACGCTGACCACAGGGCCATGCTGGCTCAGGTACAGCCAGGACATCCATTATAGATTATAGATTACATTACATCCCTCTGTACCCGGACGCTGACCACAGGGCCATGCTGGCTCAGGTACAGCCAGGACATCCATTATAGATTATAGATTACATTACATCCCTCTGTACCCGGACGCTGACCACAGGGCCATGCTGGCTCAGGTACAACCAGGACATCCATTATAGATTATAGATTACATTACATCCCTCTGAACTAGCACGCTGACTAGTCTAGATTATAGATTATAGATTACATTACATCCCTCTGAACTAGCACGCTGACTAGTCTAGATTATAGATTATATTAGCTCCCTCTGAACTAGCACGCTGACTATTCCAGATTATAGATTACATTATATTTAATCAGATGACACTATAATATCTCTATAATAATTGTTTTCTTCATGACCTAATAAAAACCATTTAGTATGCGGTACCTACTCGCCGCCAGTAGAGGGTGCTGCAGCCTCGTGTTTTGTTGTCTTGGCGATCAGTATTCAGGCGGATGCTGAAAGACATGGACATTTCTCCTCAAAGAGACAGGCAGGCAGGCTGATAGACAGACAAACACACAGACATGCTGATAGACAGGCAGACAGACAGACAGACAGACAGACAGACAGAGATGGGCTGAAGGGATGAACAATTAAATGTCAATAAATGTTACATTTGCACCTGATTAAAAGTGTGTGTGTGTGTGTGTGTGTGTGTGTGTGTGTGTGTGTGTGTGTGTGTGTGTGTGTGTGTGTGTGTGTGTGTGTGTAGATCGTGACGGACTACATCTTCCTGTGCCCGGCGCGGCGGGCTGCCCGGGCCCCGAGGGAGAGCCAGGTGTGGATGTACGTGTTCGACCACGTGGCCTCCGACCCCCGCGTCTGGTCTGATGTCACTTCCTGTTTCCGCCACGTCTGCCACGGCGCCGAGCTGCCCTTCCTGTTCCACTCCGCCTCCGTCGCCAACTTCACCATGACGACGGCGGAGGCGCTGCTCTCGGACCGCATGCTGTGCTACTGGGGGGCCTTCGCCCACGCCGGGGCCCCCTCCCCCGCCCCGCGCCTGCAGACCCCCTACTGCAGGGTCGCCATGGCGCCCGCCTGGCCGCACTACGACGCACGGCGCCTGCTGATGAACCTCACCACGCCGAGCCACGCCCACCCCGCCAGCCGAGACGCCATGTGTGACTTCTGGGACCGGCTGGGCGTCTACTGATCAGGGATCAGTAGCCGCGGTCGACCCGCCATCAATGGTCCATGATCGGCTGGGTGGAGCCTGAATGTGATTGGTCGATGGCGAGGCAGACCATCGTCGATTGTCCTGTCAGTGCTTCAGCTAGCAGTAATACACTTCATCTGAGAAATACAGTCCAGATGTTGTGTCCTGGATGAATTAATGATATGTAAGAAACCATCTTATTAATAAAGACCTATAACCTCCCTCTCTCTCTCCCTCCTCCTCTTCTCCCCCCGCCCCCCCCCCCCCCCCCCCTCCTCCTCCACACATACCGCTGGTTACCTCAAACTGGTGCAGTTCATATCTGTTGAGAATTTACAATTACCCACACACACACTTGTGTGTGTGTGTGTGTGTGTGTGTGTGGGGGGGGGGGGGGGGGTGACCCAGTAGTGCATGCCCAGTGAGATGACAGACCGGGGACTTCATCATAAAGCCGATGCATCTTCTGTCCCTTCCAGCCCAGAGGATGCAGCATCACTGCAGTGAACACACACACACACGCATGCACACACTCACACACACGCATGCACGCACTCACACACATGCACTCACACACACACACACTCACACACATGCACACACTCACACACACATGCATGCACACACTCACACACTCAATAAATGTTACATTTGCACCTGATTAAAAGTGTGTGTGTGTGTGTGTGTGTGCGCATACACACACGCACATACTCACACACTCACACACGCACACACTCACACACACACACACGCATGCACGCACTCACTCACACACATGCACTCACACACACGCACTCACACACACACACACACACATGCACTCACACACACACACACACACAAGCACGCACGCACTCACACACACACACACACACATGCACTCACACACACACACACGCACTCACACACACACACACACACACACACACACACACACACACACACTCACACACACACACACACACACACACACACACACACACACTCACACACACACACACACACACACACACACACTCACACACACATGCACCACCCATGAACGCGGTCACACACACGCTTGCTCCACTCGGCTGTGTTCAGGGCGGAGATGAAGACGGATCACAGATCCTCAGCAGAAACATAACCAAGGTCTTCTCCAGAAGACGTCTCCTGAAGAAGGTTCTGAGGTGTCTCCTGGACCACTGCGTCTGTCCTACCAGCACGTCCCCTGCTCACCAGGGTAGTCTACTGGTTAGGGGGTCCAATCCCAGCTGAAAACCTCAGGGTTCAAAGCCCGATATTCACATCTACCTGTAGGCATCCCAGAGCAACATGACCCCTAAACCCTACAGATTCCCCAGATCACCTAAACGATAAACTACTGAATACATTCTGTCAAAATGGAGACACAAGATTACAATCCCCTAAAATCCTTCAGTCCAGGCGCCCACTCTACTTCCTGCTCATGGCATTGTCACCATGGAAACCTGGCATCACAGGTTCTTATGCAAATAAGGTCCTCAAGACAGATAGGTGATAATGCTGTCAGGGCCCTGGTTCTGATTGGCTGGAGAGAACCTGGTTCTGATTGGCTGGGAGAGAACGTAGAGGAGGGGGACAGAGAGGTTTAATCTGCATCTCTATTGTGATAATTACTCTCCATTTATTCTCTAATTATTGTGTGTGTGTGTGTGTGTGTGTTGCTATGTTCTTCTTTTGCTTAATTAGACATATTCTTAGTCGTACCCTGGGGTGTGTGTGTGTGTGTGGGGGGGGGGGTGATAAAGTATTGAAGATTCTCTCTTCTAACGAGGCGTTAAATCAGAACCAAGATGAAGTCTCTCCCTCCCCCTATCTCCCTATAGCTCTCTCTCTCTCTCTCTCTCTCTCTCTCTCTCTCTCTCTCTCTCTCTCTCTCTCTCTCTCTCTCTCTCTCTCTCTCTCTCTCTCTCTCTCTCTCTCTCCTCCCCTCTCTCTCTCTCTCCTACTGAGTATCCTACTGGTCATAGTGGGTTACTGTATGACTTGGTTCATCTCCTGAAGTCACATGATCTTGTGGTCCAGTTCTGCTGGGACCCCGGGGCTGAACCCCATGACCCCCCATGGAGACAAGACCCCCACACAGAGTCAGAACCCGCCTGGCACGCTCACACACACACACACACACAGGCACGCTTACACAGACACACACATTACATACACACACACACACACAGGCACGCTTACACAGACACACGTATATATACACAAACAGACACACACACAGGCACGCTTATACAGACACACATGTATATATACACACACACACAAACACACACAGGCACGCTTACACAGACACACGTACATTGCAAACACACAAACAGGCACGCTTACACAGACACACACATGTACACAGACACACACACGCAGGCACGCTTACATATACACAGGCCTAGGTTTACACACACACACACACACACACACACACACACACACTAAGACAGCACAGTCACACAGTCACACACGAGTTTGAACAGAAAGCTGTTATCTTACACGCTCCAGCCCTGTAGGCTCACAGAAATAGAATGATCTGTCCTTTGTTCCTCAGCTTAATACAAGTTCAGTCTGCAGTGAACACTGTCTGTACACTGTGATACTGCTCCTGCTCCTCCCTCCTACTGCTCCTCCTGCTCCTGCTCCTCCCTCCTACTGCTCCTACGACTCCTCTCCTTCCTCCTGCTCCTCTCTCTCCTACTGCTCCTCCTACCCCTCTCCCTCCTCTTGCCCCTCTCCCTCATCCTGCTCCTCTCTCTCCTACTGCTCCTCTCTCTCCTCCTCCTGCTCCTCCCTCCTACTGCTCCTCTCCCTCCTACAGGCCCACAGGAGAACCCTCACTACCTCAAATACAGTGAATGAACAGTCAGACACACAGACAGTCAGACAGAGAGAAAGACCCAGCCAGATGTATGGAGCACGTTCTGTCAGCAGCTGTGTGAACCAGCTGTTCTGTGTGGTTAGCTGTGTGAACCAGCTGTTCTGTGTGGTTAGCTGTGTGAACCAGCTGTTCTGTGTGGTTAGCTGTGTGAACCAGCTGTTCTGTGTGGTTAGCTGTGTGAACCAGCTGTTCTGTGTGGTTAGCTGTGTGAACCAGCTGTTCTGTGTGGTTCTGAACACAGCAGTTAAACTGCTAGCTAAGCACGGTTCCCACAGAGCCTGACTGTCCGCTGCTGTCCCCTCCCGGCCCCCTGGGGGCCACAGCACCGTCCTCTGGTTCTCTTCCAACACCCTCGTCCCAGTGTCTCCATCCCTCTGTAACCATGGTGATGGCCACTATTAACAACACGGGACTGCTTCTTTCAGAGAGGCCCTACAGCCATCTCTTATCTTATCTTAACTTATGCGACCTCACACGCTCCAGGTAGCTGTTGGCTTAGCTCCAGCTGGCTGGGTCAGTGCAGTTAGCTGTGTTAGCATAGCTAATGCTAGCTCTATGCGTAGCTCCTGCATGCTGGGTTAGCTTAGCTTTAGACACTGCAACAGGTCTGTCTCACCAATAGAACTCTGTGCGTCTTCCTGTTTCCATGGAGACGAGTAAGAGATGACAATTTAACATGAGAAATAGTTAAGAGAGAGATAGAGAGAGAGACACACGAAGACAGAGAGGTGGAGAGAGCAAGAAAGAGAAAGAGACAGAGAGAGAAAGAGAGATCGTTTCTTCCTTCAACCATCAAAGTGTTGTGTTGAGGTCCCAGCAGCCCTTCATCCATCTCTAATACATCACGTCTCTATTTCTGTAGATCCAGATCTAGAAGAGATCTCAGATCCAGAAGAGAGCTCAGATCCAGTAGAGATCTAGAGGCATGGTGAAGACAGCAGACCTCCAGCTAGACTCTGAGGACACACTTCAACATCTCTCTGTTCTTCACCAGGACGTGATCTCACATCTACGTGCCGTAGATGTGAGACAGAGAGAGAAACAGAGACAGAGAGAGAGAGAGGGAAAGGTTAGAGAGAGAGAGAGAGAGAGAGAGAGAGAGAGAGAGAGAGAGAGACAGAGAGAGAGACAGAGAGGGAGAGAGAGAGAGGGAAAGGGAGAGAGAGAGAGACGGAGACAGAGAGAGAAAGACAGAGAGGGAGAGAGAGAGAGAGAGGGAGAGAGAGAGAGAGACAGAGAGACAGAGAGAGAGAGACAGAGAGGGAGAGAGAGAGGGAAAGGGAGAGAGAGAGAGAGAGAGAGAGAGAGAGAGAGAATATTACATAAAATATGAGATAGCCATCATCATCCTTATCTAATCGCCATATTAACTAATTATCATGTTTTCAGAGAAGTGAATCATGTACTTCACACAGAAGCTGTGATTGGCTGAGAGAGCCTGCTGGGCCGGTTCGGCCTATCAGTGACCTTCAACCAGAGAGAGAGCGTTTGAACAGGATGACTTCACCACAGTAGAAGCCAGGAGCCAGAGGAGGTGTGTGTGTGTGTGTTAGGGTGTGTGTGTGTGTGTGTGCGTGTGCGTGTGCGCGTGCGTGTGCGTGCATGTGCGTGTGTGTGTGCGTGTGTGTGTAACAAGGTGACTCTTCTCATCATGTGTAAACTCAGCTCTGCCAACTTGGCTTGACTTCTAACTCACCACGGCAACAGGTGGGGGGGGGGGGGGTTCTGAGTGAGTGTGTGTGTGTGTGTGCGTGTTTGTGTGTATGTGTGTGTTTGTGTGAAGATGTGTGTTTGTGTGTATGTGTGTGTTTATGTGTATGTGTGAAGATGTGTGTGTGTGTGTTTGCGTGTATGTGTGTTTGTGCGTGTTTGTGTATATGTGTGTGTTTGTGTGTATGTGTGTGATTGTGTGTATGTGTGTGCGTGTTTGTGTGTGAAAGGTTAAATAATTTTTTTGCTTTTAGAGTAGTCCTCAAAAATCATAGCATAACAGTATTTCTACAACAGGTGTGTGTGTGTGTGTGTGTGTGTGTGTCTGTGTGTGTCTGTGTGTGATGTTTTATCAGGAGTAAGGGCAGACAGATTTCCTGGATCACTGAACAAACTCGGCACAACACTGAGAGCTGAGGTCACCTTGAGTCTGCATCACTGACCACACCAAGCGCTCGCGCAGATAGCCCGCTAACGCAGATAGCACGCTAATGCAGATAGCACGCTAACGCAGATAGCACGCTAATGCTGATAGCACGCTCGCGCAGATAGCACGCTAATGCAGATAGCACGCTCATGCAGATAGCACGCTAATGCAGATAGCCCGCTAACACAGATAGCACGCTAACGCAGATAGCACGCTAATGCAGATAACCTCAGGGTTCAAAGCCCGATATTCACATCTACCTGTAGGCATCCCAGAGCAACATGACCCCTTAACCCTACAGATTCCCCAGATCACCTAAACGATAAACTACTGAATACATTCTGTCAAAATGGAGACACAAGATTACAATCCCCTAAAATCCTTCAGTCCAGGCGCCCACTCTACTTCCTGCTCATGGCATTGTCACCATGGAAACCTGGCATCACGGTTCTTATGCAAATAAGGTCCTCAAGACAAGATAGGTGATAATGCTGTCAGGGCCCTGGTTCTGATTGGCTGGGAGAGAACCCTGGTTCTGATTGGCTGGGAGAGAACGTAGAGGAGGGGGACAGAGAGGTTTAATCTGCATCTCTATTGTGATAATTACTCTCCATTTATTCTCTAATTATTGTGTGTGTGTGTGTGTGTTGCTATGTTCTTCTTTTGCTTAATTAGACATATTCTTAGTCGTACCCTGGGGTGTGTGTGTGTGTGTGGGGGGGGGGGGGGTGATAAAGTATTGATGGTTTTCCTCCCAAGAGGAACACTTCTAACGAGGCATTAAATCAGAACCAAGATGAAGTCTCTCCCTCCCCCTATCTCCCTATAGCTCTCTCTCTCTCTCTCTCTCTCTCTGCTCTCCTCCCCTCTCTCTCTCTCTCTCTCCTCCCCTCTCTCTCTCTCTCTCTCTCTCTCTCCTCCCCTCTCTCTCTCTCCTACTGAGTATCCTACTGGTCATAGTGGGTTACTGTATGACTTGGTTCATCTCCTGAAGTCACATGATCTTGATAGCACGCTAACACAGATAGCACGCTAACACAGATAGCACGCTAACACAGATAGCACGCTAATGCAGATAGCCCGCTAACACAGATAGCTAGAGACTATTTAGCGCTGTGACTGTAGACTGCATCAGGTAGGGCCTCCTCCAGAGCCAGGGGTGAGGGTGAGGGTTGGGGTGAGGGTGAGGGTGAGGGTTAGGGTGAGGGTTAGGGGTGAAAGGTGTGAAAGGGTTAACATGTCATCTCTGATAGTGAACACCGGTCTCTGATCCGCTCCATGGAACCCAGAGACGGTTCCTGAGCTGAGGGGAGGCAGGAGGGCTCAGATAACAGCACATTGAGGAGCGAAAAACTAACGTGCCATAATAATAATTCAGAATTATTATAGTAAATTATATAATGTTACATATGATCATATTAAGCCTATTTCTAGTTCAAGCAACGTTAGCAACGGCTAATGTTGGTATAGATCAAAACGAATCGCCTTGGTCTCGACCAATCAGGTGGCCAGGACGCACTCACAAGCAGCATGTGACTAAGGGCCCGTCGTCAGCGGTGTCGACCCAGAGACGATGCCCATATTGACACTGATACGATCAGTGTGGTTCTGCTGACCCCACCCGCTGCTCCACCCCTCGTCCCGATGACACCAGAACAACAGATGTACTGTTCCCTCCGCACGCAGACGGCATCATCTGACACAAACATGTCTTTAGCCGCAAACAGGCCACGCCCACCCCACTGAGATAAGATGGGTCAATAGATGTATTGTTGCCGTGATGCTGAAGGCCATGTTTCAGTCTCAATGAGCTTCACTTATTCCCAAAATACTCTCTAGTCAAAACAGCACAGAATACTGATATCACAGTCAGAACCCTGAAGAACACAACTTAATACTGATATCACAGTCAGAACCCTGAAGAACACAACTTAATACTGATATCACAGTCAGAACCCTGAAGAACACAACTTAATACTGATATCACAGTCAGAACCCTGAAGAACACAACTTAATACTGATATCACAGTCAGAACCCTGAAGAACACAACTTAATACTGATATCACAGTCAGAACCCTGAAGAACACAACTTAATACTGATATCACAGTCAGAACCCTGAAGAACACAACTTAATACTGATATCACAGTCAGAACCCTGAAGAACACAACTTAATACTGATATCACAGTCAGAACCCTGAAGAACGTAATACTGGTTACAGTCAGAACCCTGAAGAACAGAACTTAACACTGGTTACAGTCAGAACCCTGAAGAACAGAACTTAACACTGATATCACAGTCAGAACCCTGAAGAACACAACTTAATACTGATATCACAGTCAGAACCCTGAAGAACACAACTTAATACTGATATCACAGTCAGAACCCTGAAGAACACAACTTAATACTGATATCACAGTCAGAACCCTGAAGAACACAACTTAATACTGATATCACAGTCAGAACCCTGAAGAACACAACTTAATACTGATATCACAGTCAGAACCCTGAAGAACACAACTTTGTTCAATACTTATATTTACTGCTATAGCATAGCAGTAAAACAATAGTGCAGTAGAAAAGTAAAAGTGCATCATGAGTTGTAATCATGAAACGTCTGCGTTTTTATGATCCAGGTTATTACTTCAGAATCAAACTAACTCATCAAGTCTCTCGCAGGTTAACAGCTGGTTGGGAAATAACTGAACAAAGTATCAGCTGGAACACGTCGTCCAGTAAACACACACACACGCACCCACGGACACACCCACGCACACACACACCCCCACCCCCACCCCCACCACACCCCCACCCCCACACGCACCCACCCAACCACCCACGCACCCACACACGCACACACCCCCACCCCCACACGCACCCACCCAACCACCCACGCACCCACACACGCACCCCCACCCCACCCCACAACCACCCACGCACACACGCACACACGCACACACGCACCCACCCACCCACCCACCCACCCACACACACCCACACACACACACACCAGCCATAAGTTATGCTATATATTATACCATGTATAGAGCATCCATAAGTAAAGCTACATGTTATTCTAACATGTATAAACCATCTACATATATCATACATGTTATTATAACATCTATGATATATGTAGATGGTTTATAAACCATCCATATACAGCCTTATAATGTTTATACAATAATCCATTAGTAACTCAACATGTTGTAACTTTATTTAAAGAACACTTTTCAAATCATGGACAGAGTCTGCTTGTTTACAACAGAGTGAACAACGTGGCCTGGAATGTCCGTTAAGGTGGTTACCGATGGTTACGAGGAAGAATCCACTGGTGATGGAGGAGTATGGATTGGGAGGCCAGCGGCGGTTGCCTTGGTAACCATCAGCGACAGTTCTTTTTTAAATGTAAAAAAACGTTAAAAATAAATAAAAACAATGTGAACGTTTTTCTGAGCTTTACAAAGAGACGACGAGTGAGGGAACAAGAACTTAATACTGATATCACAGTCAGGGGGAGGGGGGAGAGGGGGAGGGGGAGAGGGGGGAGGGGGGAGAGGGGGAGGGGGGAGAGGGGAGGGGGGAGGAGGGAGAGGGGGGGAGGGGAGAGGGGAGGGGGGAGGGGGGAGAGGGGAGAGGGGAGAGGGGAGAGGGGGGAGGGGGGAGAGAGGAGAGGGGGGAGAGGGGAGGGGGGAGAGGGGGGAGGGGGGAGAGGGGAGAGGGGGGAGGGGGGAGAGGGGGGCACCCCACTGTGTTGGGCTGGCTGCTGTGTCGCCGCCGCTGGCAGTGAAACTCTATTCTTCAAACGGCGTTTAGAGCAGGAGACAGTTCAGCGTTTCCAGAGAGACAGACGCAGAGACGGCCGCCACAGAGGAAATAGAGTTCACCGCTGACCAGAGAGGCTGACAGCAGAGTGCAGAGAGACAGGAGGGGAGAGACAGCAGAGTGCAGAGAGACAGGAGGGGAGAGACAGCAGAGTGCAGAGAGACAGGAGGGGAGAGACAGCAGAGTGCAGAGAGACAGGAGGGGAGAGACAGCAGAGTGCAGAGAGACAGGAGGGGAGAGACAGCAGAGTACAGAGAGACAGGAGGGGAGAGACAGCAGAGTGCAGAGAGACAGGAGGGGAGAGACAGCAGAGTACAGAGAGACAGGAGGGGAGAGACAGCAGAGTACAGAGAGACAGGAGGGGAGGGACAGCAGAGTACAGAGAGACAGGAGGGGAGAGACAGCAGAGTACAGAGAGACAGGAGGGGAGAGACAGCAGAGTACAGAGAGACAGGAGGGGAGGGACAGCAGAGTGCAGAGAGACAGGAGGGGAGAGACAGCAGAGTGCAGAGAGACAGGAGGGGAGAGACAGCAGAGTACAGAGAGACAGGAGGGGAGAGACAGCAGAGTGCAGAGAGACAGGAGGGGAGAGTAGAAGGGTACAGTAGATAGAGTACAGTAGAGGGGTACAGTAGATAGAGTACAGTAGAGGGGTACAGTAGATAGAGTACAGTAGATAGAGTATAGTAGAGGGGTACAGTAGAGGGGTACAGTAGATAGAGTATAGTAGAGGGTACAGTAGAGGGGTACAGTAGATAGAGTACAGTAGAGGGGTACAGTAGATAGAGTACAGTAGATAGAGTATAGTAGAGGGGTACAGTAGATAGAGTATAGTAGAGGGGTACAGTAGAGGGGTACAGTAGATAGAGTACAGTAGAGGGGTACAGTAGATAGAGTACAGTAGATAGAGTACAGTAGAGGGGTACAGTAGATAGAGTACAGTAGAGGGGTACAGTAGATACAGTACAGTAGAGGGGTACAGTAGATAGAGTACAGTAGAGGGGTACAGTAGATAGAGTAAAGTAGAGGGGTACAGTAGATACAGTACAGTAGAGGGGTACAGTAGATACAGTACAGTAGAGGGGTACAGTAGATAGAGTACAGTAGAGGGGTACAGTAGATAGAGTACAGTAGAGGGGTACAGTAGATAGAGTACAGTAGAGGGGTACAGTAGATACAGTACAGTAGAGGGGTACAGTAGATACAGTACAGTAGAGGGGTACAGTAGATAGAGTACAGTAGATACAGTACAGTAGAGGGGTACAGTAGATACAGTACAGTAGAGGGGTACAGTAGATAGAGTACAGTAGAGGGGTACAGTAGATAGAGTACAGTAGAGGGGTACAGTAGATAGAGTATAGTAGAGGGTACAGTAGATAGAGTACAGTAGAGGGTACAGTAGATAGAGTACAGTAGAGGGTACAGTAGATAGAGTATAGTAGAGGGGTACAGTAGATAGAGTACAGTAGAGGGGTACAGTAGATAGAGTACAGTAGAGGGGTACAGTAGATACAGTACAGTAGAGGGTACAGTAGATAGAGTACAGTAGAGGGGTACAGTAGATAGAGTACAGTAGAGGGGTACAGTAGATACAGTACAGTAGAGGGGTACAGTAGATAGAGTACAGTAGAGGGGTACAGTAGATAGAGTACAGTAGAGGGGTACAGTAGATACAGTACAGTAGAGGGGTACAGTAGATAGAGTACAGTAGAGGGGTACAGTAGATACAGTACAGTAGAGGGGTACAGTAGATAGAGTACAGTAGAGGGGTACAGTAGATAGAGTACAGTAGAGGGGTACAGTAGAGAGAACAAAGGGATTTGGTTCCTCTGCTGTGGTTTCTACAGAATGGCTGTAAACTAATTAGTTAATGGTTCACCCTGGCTGACAAACAGAAACTGTACCACATGTGATGACAGAACGTCTACATGAGATCATCATCACCATCACCATCATCATCACCATGTCCAGGGGTTCGGTCGACCACATCCTAATCGTTCACGTGTCTTTGGTTCGGAGAAAGAGAAGACCATGGATATGGTGTTTAGTAAAGGTCAGTACATCCTACATAAGCACTGCATGTGTGAACCCAGTATACAGCCTCTTCCCACTGATCACATGACACCGTGTATACAGCCTCTTCCCACTGATCACATGACACCGTGTATACAGCCTCTTCCCACTGATCACATGACACCATGTATACAACCTCTTCCAACTGATCACATGACACCATGTATACAACCTCTTCCAACTGATCACATGACACCATGTATACAACCTCTTCCAACTGATCACATGACACCATGTATACAACCTCTTCCAACTGATCACATGACACCATGTATACAACCTCTTCCAACTGATCACATGACACCATGTATACAACCTCTTCCAACTGATCACATGACACCATGTATACAACCTCTTCCAACTGATCACATGACACCATGTACACAACCTATTCCCACTAATAACATGACACCGTGATAAAAAAGATAGCGCTACATGTATATTTACACATTTCATAAATAAGGGATAGGCGATGACGGCCCGACAGAGAGGGGAACCGTGGTTCTCCCCCCGGGCTGGGTCTAGTGTCTGTTCGGGGGTAGTCTCAATATTGGTGATGATGGGGGGGGGGCTTAACGGTGACGTGGTCCAGGTCCTACAGTCCTCTTCTCACAGCGCCTCCAGAGACCTGCGGAGTAAATCCGTTAGTGTCTCAGACCAGCAACACGACGCCAAGACCAGCGAACCCCCGAGTCCGTGATCGCGCCGTGGAAGAGCAGAAATAAGATAACACACACACACGGTTATAACACGTAGCACCCAAAGGGAGAGCCAGGGTGGTTTGACACGCAGTCAGTTAGCTCGCGTTCCCGTGCGTAACGTGACGTGTTGGACGTGACAGATAGGCACTAGTTCATTAACAATCAGAAATTAAGTGATCGACCATTTCTATCAATCTATCGACAACGTATTATCGTCACTGCAGCACGGAGGGTATTGTGTGAGCAGTTACTATCGATCTGTGTGATGAGCTGAAAAAGACATTTCTGCTGTGATCGCCACGCGTAAAGCTGTGTGTGTGTGTGTGTGTGTGTGTGTGTGTGTGTGTGTGTGTGTGTGTGTGTGTGTGTGTGTGTGTGTGTGTGTGTGTGTGTGTGCGTGCGTCCACTCCGCTGTCTTTCTTACCGCAGATAGTGAACACATCCCCCGCGGTGTTTTCTACGCGACGCTGGGCGCCGAGCCGCGGGGGGTCTTGGCTGTGTCCGGGGGGGGCCGGGACGACCAGCAGCTGCTGCTTCTGCCGCGTGGAGCGGACGGCCAGCACCGCCTGGCGGTTCTTGTACTGCACCATCTGGAGGGTGATCTCCGCGTTCCAGCCCTCGTCCTGCGGACACCTGAAGTCGATCTCCTTCCCCTCCGTGGTCACCACCGTGAAGTACACGTACTTCCCCTTCCGCTCCACGCAGTCCACCGTCTTGATGTTGGCGAAATGCAGCTGCTTGACTTTGCCCGTGTGTCCGGTGTGCTGGGGGTGGATGTGTTGGTGTTGGTGCTGGTGGTGGTGGTGCGGGTGGTGGTCGTGCTGTTTGGGCGGCAGGAGCAGCACCCCCTCCTCGGTCAGGACACATCGCTTCTTCTTCCACAGCTGCAGCAGTCCGTCGCTGCGCTTCTCCAGCAGGCCCTCCTTCAGCACCTTGCCGCCGCTCTCCAGCATCTTGGCGTACACGCCGAGCGTCTTCAGGCTCCGCAGCCGCGTGGTCGCTACCCGGGGCCCGCGGCACGCATCGGCGGAGAGTCGGTGGACGAGGAGCGGAGTCAGCGTGTCTGGTGGTCGGTGGGCTGGGGGAGAGGGGTCTGCTCGTTTCGTTGGTTTTTTGTCCTTCTTGGCAGAGCACCGCCCCCCTGAGTGACAGCCACTGTAACTCTGGTGGCGGAGCAGGCGACGAGGGAAACACCGTTCATTTTATTAATGGCCTTTTTATATATTATTTATATACAATATATATAACTTAATAAAAGCTTCACATGGCAAAACGAGTGGGTTACAGATGAGGCAGATGTTTCAGCCAGTAACTCCATCTATTTTAAATGTGAAGGACGCGTTTGCCCGGCTCTGCAGCCACAAGACGAGTCCAGTGCTTCTAAAACACTGATTCTTAAACGTATTACCAATTAACACAAGGCCTACTAGATATACACTAGATTCACTAATATATCTGACGGCAGTAGTCAAGTGTTCCGTGAATAGGGCCGCAGGAGAATGAAGCCCTCGTATCTGACATTAAGCGTAGGAAGGAGCGTCCCCACAAAGGTACATTTGTGGACACCATTAATGTCTTAACAGCGACATTATGTCGTTGGTGGGTTATTCAAATGAGCCGCCAGCGATCACATGGCGTCATGTGACCCGAGAAGCACATTACTGCACTCACCTTCTGCTCTGATGATCCCGGCTTCTGGAACACCCCCCCCCCCCCCCCCCCAAGGGAGGTCACAAACATCCTATTTTGCAGGCTATAGGTTGTGGTAAACGGTAAATAAACGGTACATTAAGAGTAGAGACAGCACAATGACCACTCGAAGACAGCAGTGCATGTTGAACCAGTTTATTCATGAATATACATGTAGTTATTGAATACATTGGTGACTTGTAACATAGCATTTAGCCTTGACAACAGCTGCTAACTTTATACCCTGGCTGTCCACTAGGGGCAGTTCAGAACCATGAAGGGTGGGGAAGCCTATCATCTTCTCTTATTGCTCTATGGTGCTTCAGGCGGGTGAGCCTTCTCACTGGTGCTTTGTTTCCTTCACAGTGATAAAGTTGAACTTTGACCTCAGAGGGTGGGTGCGATCAGAGCAGGGTGTGAGTCACCTGACCTTTGGGGCGGGACTTTGAAGTGACACCTACCAGCCTGTCCTACACACGGCAAACACATGCAACACTTTAAATCACACCTGGCTTCAATACCAATAGTGCAGCATGCCAACCCGCCAGACAGAAGCTAACACGATAGCATGCAACCCGCTAGACATAGGCTAGTGCGCTGGATGCTAACTCACGGGGCTGGGGGGCTAGCAGGAGGCTAACAGGAGCCACAGTGCAGTACAAAGTGCTGCTGGCAGCCGGGAGAATGTAACGAATACACAACAGCGTTGTGGTGCCCCCTGCTGGCCAGACCACAGAACCCTTTCCACCACCAACACCGTCAGAATCCTCTGGAATGTTCTAGTGGAGACGGTTCTGGAGGGTCCTCTGGGTTCTGATGGCCGGGGGGGGGGGGGGGGGGGGCTTTAGGGGCGGGTGAGGATGGACGCAGGTCTTTAGAAGGTTCTGAAGGTTAAAGCAGCAGAAACACATGGTTCTGTTTTGTTTAACTGGGTTTGGTGCCGGCCAGTCCTGGGGATACTGGAATGTTTAATTTAGGGGAGTAGAAGCTAGAAGCCGGGATTTTAGGTTTGGTGGGGGGGGGGGGGGGGGGGTTCTAGCACCCTGACACCAGACCGGCCGCGTTCTGATCCATCCTTCACCTGAACCACCGCGCGGTCCCAAGTGCTAAAGAACCTTCCAGACGGACCCTGAAGAAGCTGGAGGTAGGGGGGGGACGGGGGGGGGGGGCTGTCTGCGTCAGCTGTTGTCGAAGAGCAAACACAATCAAAGTGTTGGGAGGAAAGAGTAACTCTAGCGGCGAGGAGACGATGCGACCTGCAGGGACTATGATACAGAGGAGGAACAGAGGACTAGTAAAGTACGCATCACTAGGATTTTAAAATGCTAAAGGCCTTGTATACCGAGCCTGGGCTCGCTTGGGTTAGAACAGTTCTGGTAACAAAAATCTTTAAACCCCTTTTCTCTTTTTCTTCAATTTATTTCTACCAAGAAAAATACAAAACATCATAAGGCGGGGAGTATCTACTAGGTTTCTGTTACAGTGTGGTTAGTCCTCCGAGCAGCAGGGGGCGCTCTTCACTGCTGTTTACACTCCGGTGTAGGGTTGGCGTCCTTCTGCAATGAGACCACACCGGACAGGGAGGGGTTAACACCACGAACACACAACGACACACACACACACCCAACTACACACGGGACTATCGAGACAAAATTGGGGACATTTGATTGAATCCATCGTACATCTGGGAGGTCCTGGGAGGTCACCAGCACATGGATTTTCAAAGTGCTTGTAATGGAATCAGCATCACAAGGCGCACATCCCCAATGTTGCCTTCAACGCAAAACAAACGTAGCAGCCAACCTGCTCAGAAAGGTAATCTGTGAGGGTTCCAGTGCTAGGGCTCCCTCTGCTGGCCGGGGAGATGCACGAAGGCCATGGCAGACATTTCAGTGAAAGGCTACACTACCTGTGGTGTTTGAACTCTGCTGGTCCAGAGGGACACCTTCATGGGTGGGTTCTAAACACAGGAAATGGTCCTACACAATAAGTAGGCGTGGCCCCTGACCAGGAAGCACACTTCTGGGTTTTTCAGCATCATAAGGAAAACTCGAAAGGCAGGTCTCCACAAGGATTTCTCAGATCCACATTCACAACTGGTCAATCAAACTTGGCCAGGTCTAACCCATGCCACTGGTCCTACTGGGGAAGGAGACCTGCTGGGATATCCTTTGTGTGTACTGGTCTGCCTTGGTTCTGTCTCGTTGGTTACAGACTACAGAAGAGCAATCTTCCGGCCGCTGAAGTAAACCCTGAAGTGAAAAGCACGTCCAGCGTGGCGGCATCTAGAACAGGCACACAAACAAACCAAACCAGGGCAGGAGACGTTTCAACATACAGAAGAGCCCTGGTTACCGGGACAACGGGTTAGACGCAACGCCAAAACACCCAAACAGGTTAGTCAGGTGGAGGGAGACGAGGGGGAGGACGGGGAGATGGAAGCCAGGCAAAAGTAAAAGGCGTTGGAGGAGAGTACCTACCAGGACCGTGTTAGAGCTCTACAGACACCAGCTAACCCTAGTGGAGAAACAGGATAGAGACGCTGGCTTAGCCAAGGCATCCCAGAGGAGCACCTCGACCACTGAGGAGAGCAGTGTGCAGACAGAGGAGCACATGGACCACTGAGGAGAGCAGTGTGCATCCCAGAGGAGCACATCGACCACTGAGGAGAGCAGTGTGCATCCCAGAGGAGCACATGGACCACTGAGGAGAGCAGTGTGCATCCCAGAGGAGCACATGGACCACTGAGGAGAGCAGTGTGCAGAATGTCACCGAGCCTTCGATACGGCAGAGGCCGTCAGGTTGAGGACCATGGTGTTCTTTAGTCATTTAGCATACAATTGTACCCGATGCGAGGTACAGTGAACTCAGAGGTCATTAAGGGATGGTTAGGGGTCCTCTTGATCTAGGGCGCCTGCAGGTACCAGGACAACGGGGATCAAACCTCGCTACCCTTTCCTCATAGGCTTGATCTAGGTAGGGGAAAGTCATCTTAGAGAAAAGGTTTACAGCATGAAATGAAAGTTAGGATTGAGAAAGACGTGAAGTGAAAGAATACAGGGTTTTGCTCTAGATCAGTCAGAGGTCATCCAGTGTACTGGAATGTGTACAGGTTAGCTTTACTAAGGCTTACTGCACCACAACCAGCTTTCAGTGCAAGGTCAAATACTAGAAAGCATCGCTACGGTGCATAACCGCCATCTCCAGGAGTCACATGCCCCTGTTTGCAGCGGGTAAGCAGGTATGGGCGTGCATGGCTACTGAATGGGAGAAAGTTGTGTTTCTCAAAGTGTGACCTCACCAGAGATCAGGGTGACGGATGAGCGTCTGACAACATGTATTCTGTACGTTGAACACCAACAAACCAACAGCTACAGCAGTGGTCGAACGTTGAATCCCCAAGTCAATAATCCGACATCCCACACTTATGGTGGAAAATATCTCTAATATATAATACACTAATCACAACCCTGTGTTGGCTCCACCTGTTGTAGCGATGCCAGCTATGGCAGTACAGTAATCATGTGAAGTGTTGTACTTCTGTAAAGGTCATCATTCTGGGAAGTGCTTTACAAGCTAGAAGACCAGCAGTTGTCTTCAACAGCCTCCAGAAGGAGATATTTCACAGGTCTTCGAGACGTGGTGGTGGTCATCATCTACAGGAGCTGTGGTCTTACCTTGGGATCGTAGTCAGGGTCATTCTCCTCATCGGCCTCTTCCTCTCCCTCCTGACAGACAAAGGTCCTACGGTTAGTGTGTCCTAGTCTGCAAGCCACTGACCACTAACGCAACCAGTCGTTAGGTCTGACTCAACAACCTGCTGCTGGTTTGGTCTTACCTCGTCATCGGCCTCCTCTCCCTCCTCATCATACTGCAAGAGAAAAACAATCAGGCAGTTTAGAGAGATTCACCATCATTTACTTCATTAGCCCCCAATGGCTCTTTTTACAAGGTTACTACTAGCTTCAGTTTGGGGGGGGCTCCTAGCTTCAGTTTGGGGGGGGGCTACTAGCTTCAGTTTGGGGGGGGGGCTCCTAGCTTCAGTTCGGGGGGGGGGCTACTAGCTTCAGTTTGGGGGGGGCTACTAGCTTCAGTTCGGGGGGGGGCTACTAGCTTCAGTTTGGGGGGGGGCTCCTAGCTTCAGTTCGGGGGGGGCTACTAGCTTCAGTTTAGGGGGGGGGCTCCTAGCTTCAGTTTGGGGGGGGCTACTAGCTTCAGTTTGGGGGGGGCTACTAGCTTCAGTTCGGGGGGGGCTACTAGCTTCAGTTTGGGGGGGGGCTACTAGCTTCAGTTCGGGGGGGGGCTACTAGCTTCAGTTTGGGGGGGGGGCTCCTAGCTTCAGTTCGGGGGGGGCTACTAGCTTCAGTTTGGGGGGGGCTACTAGCTTCAGTTTGGGGGGGGGGGCTCCTAGCTTCAGTTCGGGGGACTCACGTCATCGTCGTCGTCTTCGATGGCCTCCCCCGTGAAGTACAGCACGGCCCGGGGAACGATGCGCTCACGGATGAAGTGACCGATCTCAAAGTCTGCTGCCAGCACCGCCTCCGAGTCCTCATCCTGAAGGAGACGCACCGTTACACCACCCAGAGCATCACCACGGTAACAACCAAGCAGCATCACCACGGTAACGGCAGCCTCGCCACAGGGCCAGACCATTACAACCAGAGCAACACCACGTCAGCATAACACCAACAAGTCAGCCGTAATGAGGTTCAGCATCACCATGGTAACAACAGCCAGCCTCCACTGGGAACATCAAAGTAAAGTTCAACAACTCACCAGCTCTCCGCTCTCTGGCACTGGAAGGACAGAAGGACAAAAGGTTAGAAAGACATTTCTACAGCGATATGGTGTGTGCAGTTCATCTCTTCAGCTGGAGCTCCTGAAGGACAGGAGACTCACCTTCTGGGGGGGTGAAGAAGTTGAAGAAGGAGTCGTTGGGGACCGTCTTGGTGACCGTCCGCACCGTGCCACGACCCTTGTGCTTCTGCTTCTTCTTGATGGTCTTCAGAGTGACGTTCTTCCCCTTGGTCCAGTCAATCACACAGCTGAGGAGCAGGAAATACCGTGGTCAAGATCTCAGAGACCTTCTGACCTGCTTCGGTCAGGTCTGAGAAGGACTACTTCACACTAGAGACGGTAATGAGAGGGGTCTTCCTCCCAGGGATGCTCCACGGCATCACGATGCTACCTTGTGCCTTCAGGGCCATGGAACAGCGCTTGTAATCGACACGGGGCCACCTACCCGGTGCAGCCCATGATCTCAGGCCCGTCGAAGGAGAAGGGCTCCGTTTCATCGGGCTCAGACCTCATCTTGTAGGTCTTGGTCAGCAGAGTGTTGCTGAAGAAGTCGTTGGGCTCGAAGTGGAAATCTAGAGAGAAACTCTGGAGCACAGAAGACACTTTAGTTCATGTGTAGATCTAGAGCTGTGTGTGAACACTGGTTACAGAAGACACTTTAGTTCATGTGTAGATCTAGAGAGCTGTGTGAACTCTGGTCACAGAAGACACTTTAGTTCATGTGTTGATCTAGAGCTGTGTGTGAACACTGGTTACAGAAGACACTTTAGTTCATGTGTAGATCTAGAGAGCTGTGTGTGAACACTGGTTACAGAAGACACTTTAGTTCATGTGTAGATCTAGAGAGCTGTGTGTGAACACTGGTTACAGAAGACACTTTAGTTCATGTGTAGATCTAGAGCTGTGTGTGAACACTGGTCACAGAAGACACTTTAGTTCATGTGTAGATCTAGAGAGCTGTGTGTGAACACTGGTTACAGAAGACACTTTAGTTCATCTGTAGATCTAGAGCTGTGTGTGAACACTGGTTACAGAAGACACTTTAGTTCATGTGTAGATCTAGAGAGCTGTGTGTGAACACTGGTTACAGAAGACACTTTAGTTCATCTGTAGATCTAGAGCTGTGTGAACTCTGGTTACAGAAGACACTTTAGTTCATGTGTAGATCTAGAGAGCTGTGTGTGAACACTGGTTACAGAAGACACTTTAGTTCATCTGTAGATCTAGAGAGCTGTGTGTGAACACTGGTTACAGAAGACACTTTAGTTCATGTGTAGATCTAGAGAGCTGTGTGTGAACACTGGTTACAGAAGACACTTTAGTTCATGTGTAGATCTAGAGCTGTGTGTGAACACTGGTCACAGAAGACACTTTAGTTCATGTGTAGATCTAGAGAGCTGTGTGTGAACACTGGTTACAGAAGACACTTTAGTTCATGTGTAGATCTAGAGAGCTGTGTGTGAACACTGGTTACAGAAGACACTTTAGTTCATGTGTAGATCTAGAGCCGTGTGTGAACACTGGTTACAGAAGACACTTTAGTTCATGTGTAGATCTAGAGCTGTGTGAACACTGGTTACAGAAGACACTTTAGTTCATGTGTAGATCTAGAGAGCTGTGTGTGAACACTGGTTACAGAAGACACTTTAGTTCATGTGTAGATCTAGAGAGCTGTGTGTGAACACTGGTTACAGAAGACACTTTAGTTCATGTGTAGATCTAGAGAGCTGTGTGTGAACACTGGTTACAGAAGACACTTTAGTTCATGTGTAGATCTAGAGCTGTGTGTGAACACTGGTTACAGAAGACACTTTAGTTCATGTGTAGATCTAGAGCTGTGTGTGAACACTGGTTACAGAAGACACTTTAGTTCATGTGTAGATCTAGAGCTGTGTGAACACTGGTTACAGAAGACACTTTAGTTCATGTGTAGATCTAGAGAGCTGTGTGTGAACACTGGTTACAGAAGACACTTTAGTTCATGTGTAGATCTAGAGAGCTGTGTGTGAACACTGGTCACAGAAGACACTTTAGTTCATGTGTAGATCTAGAGCTGTGTGTGAACACTGGTTACAGAAGACACTTTAGTTCATGTGTAGATCTAGAGAGCTGTGTGTGAACACTGGTTACAGAAGACACTTTAGTTCATGTGTAGATCTAGAGCTGTGTGAACACTGGTGTCCCGTGTCCAACTCACCATGGGCTGTCCTGGGTCAGAGAACTTTACTTTGATGTCTTGTAAATGTTTAAGAATGGGTTCGTCGTGTTCCTGTGGACAAAAACCAAAGTTCAGCGAACCCAGTTAAATATACTCATGAAGACGTGTTCAACAGCCTTCCGCTGAAGGGGTCTACTTTATGTCATCTAAAGGTGCACCAGGGTAAATAATGAGGCAGCCAGCAGGGGGCCACACACTCAAAGAGCAGCTGCTGTTCGTATGGTGCCCCTCGCGCCCTCTGATTGGCCGAGCTGCTCTGGGTCGTCACACCTGGCCTCTGATTGGCTGGACCCACCTGGAGCATGTCGCTGAGCAGGTCAACGTTCTTGAAGACCGTGAGCCAGAACTCGGGGATGCCTTTAGGGTCCTCCTTCTCCTCATCCTTCTTCTCCTCCTCCACCTTGGCCTTCTCCTTCATCTCCTCCTGATGCAGCGCAGACACAACTCCCTCAGCACCACACACTCACAGAGCAGCTACACACACTCACAGAGCAGCACCACACACACACTCACAGAGCAGCTACACACACTCACAGAGCAGCTACACACACACACACACTCACAGAGCAGCACCACACACACACACTCACAGAGCAGCACCACACACACACACTCACAGAGCAGCACCACACACACACACTCACAGAGCAGCTACACACACTCACAGAGCAGCTACACACACTCACAGAGCAGCACCACACACACACACACTCACAGAGCAGCACCACACACACACACTCACAGAGCAGCTACACACACTCACAGAGCAGCACCACACACACACTCACAGAGCAGCACCACACACTCACAGAGCAGCTACACACACTCACAGAGCAGCACCACACACACACTCACAGAGCAGCTACACACACTCACAGAGCAGCACCACACACACACACTCACAGAGCAGCACCACACACTCACAGAGCAGCACAACACACACACACACTCACAGAGCAGCACCACACACTCACAGAGCAGCACCACACACACACACTCACAGAGCAGCTACACACTCACAGAGCAGCACCACACACTCACAGAGCAGCACAACACACACACACACACTCACAGAGCAGCACCGCACACTCACAGAGCACAACAACCGCTACCAGTGGTAGCGGTTGTATGTCGTGCCTGGTTACTCACGGTCAGTTCTTCCTCCTCGGCTGCCTTCCACTCGCACTCCTCGTCCGTGGGCTCGTAGACGGCCTTCACAATGTCGCTCCTCTGAGGAGAGACCAGACCTTCAGCGTCCCAGTAGCATTCCCATACCAAGCAGCTCACACTGGGGTTAACAGCTCGCTACCACCCAGGCTAACAGCTCGCTACCACCCAGGCTAACAGCTCGCTACCACCCAGGCTAACAGCTAGCTACCACCCAGGCTATTAGCTCGCTGCCACCCAGGCTATCAGCTCGCTGCCACCCAGGCTAACAGCTAGCTACCACCCAGGCTAACAGCTCGCTACCACCCAGGCTATCAGCTCGCTACCACCCAGGCTATCAGCTCGCTACCACCCAGGCTATCAGCTCGCTACCACCCAGGCTATCAGCTCGCTACCACCCAGGCTATCAGCTCGCTACCACCCAGGCTATCAGCTCGCTACCACCCAGGCTATCAGCTCGCTACCACCCAGGCTATCAGCTCGCTACCACCCAGGCTATCAGCTCGCTACCACCCAGGCTATCAGCTCGCTACCACCCAGGCTAACAGCTCGCTACCACCCAGGCTAACAGTTCGCTACCACCCAGGCTAACAGTTCGCTACCACCCAGGCTAACAGCTAGCTACCACCCAGGCTGACAGCTCGCTACCACCCAGGCTGACAGCTCGCTACCACCCAGGCTAACAGTTCGCTACCACCCAGGCTAACAGCTAGCTACCACCCAGGCTGACAGCTAGCTACCACCCAGGCTGACAGCTAGCTATCACCCAGGCCACCTCCTCCTCTCAAGGTCATAGTTCAATTATATGGAATATTACATAATACCAGTTTACACTGTCAAGAGTTTAGCAAAGGTCAAGGATTTGAAGTCATGTGAAGTGTCTTGGTTGTTGTATCCAGCTGAGGAGGATATGGGAGCTTGGGGGGTGGGGGGGGGGGGGGGGGGGGTGCTGCTGTATCAACAGTAATGAGAGGCCTAGCAGGCGGTCCAGGGACCGTCAGCAGTTTCTGTCTCAGCAGACAACACTGGAGCCATCAGAGGGGCTGGGGAGTAGGGAGTGTTGTGGCCTGGAGGGTCATGCATCTGTGTGCAGGTTGTGTCCTGTGAGGTGTGTCAGGGCAGGATGTGTCAGGGCAGGATGTGTCCTGTGAGGTGTGTCAGGGCAGGATGTGTCAGGGCAGGATGTGTCCTGTGAGGTGTGTCAGGGCAGGATGTGTCAGGGCAGGATGTGTCCTGTGAGGTGTGTCAGGGCAGGATGTGTCCTGTGAGGCGTGTCAGGGCAGGATGTGTCAGGGCAGGATGTGTCCTGTGAGGTGTGTCAGGGCAGGTTGTGTCCTGTGAGGCGTGTCAGGGCAGGATGTGTCCTGTGAGGTGTGTCAGGGCAGGATGTGTCAGGGCAGGATGTGTCCTGTGAGGTGTGTCAGGGCAGGATGTGTCAGGGCAGGATGTGTCCTGTGAGGCGTGTCAGGGCAGGAAGTGTCCTGTGAGGTGTGTCAGGGAAGGATGTGTCAGGGAAGGATGTGTCCTGTGAGGTGTGTCAGGGAAGGATGTGTCCTGTGAGGCGTGTCCTGTGAGGTGTGTCAGGGCAGGATGTGTCCTGTGAGGTGTGTCAGGGCAGGATGTGTCCTGTGAGGTGTGTCAGGGCAGGATGTGTCAGGGCAGGATGTGTCCTGTGAGGTGTGTCAGGGCAGGATGTGTCAGGGCAGGATGTGTCCTGTGAGGTGTGTCAGGGCAGGATGTGTCCTGTGAGGCGTGTCAGGGCAGGAAGTGTCCTGTGAGGCGTGTCAGGGCAGGATGTGTCAGGGCAGGATGTGTCCTGTGAGGTGTGTCAGGGCAGGAAGTGTCCTGTGAGGCGTGTCAGGGCAGGATGTGTCCTGTGAGGCGTGTCAGGGCAGGATGTGTCAGGGCAGGAAGTGTCCTGTGAGGCGTGTCAGGGCAGGAAGTGTCCTGTGAGGCGTGTCAGGGCAGGATGTGTCAGGGCAGGAAGTGTCCTGTGAGGTGTGTCAGGGCAGGATGTGTCCTGTGAGGCGTGTCAGGGCAGGATGTGTCCTGTGAGGTGTGCAGCAGAGGAAGATCTCCAGCCACCTGGGCTCCCCACAGGGAGGGGATGTTGATCAGGTGTGAGTGTAGGTGATTGACGGGCTACCTTGTCGAAGAGGGGCTGGTAGAGCGCGGCGTACTTCCTCTCCAGCTCGTGGACCTCCTCGTAGAACTTGGCCTCTATGTGGGCGCACTTCACCTGCAGGTTCTTCAGCGCGTGGACGCGTCGCTTCACCACCTTGGGGAGGCTGAACACAAACGAGCGCTGGTCAGGGAGACCAAAGCTCCTGCCCTGAGGCCCGGCGCCACGCAGACCGCCACGCAGACCGCAGACCGCCACGCAGACCGCCACGCAGACCGCCACGCAGACCGCCACGCAGACCGCCACGCAGACCGCCACGCAGACCGCCACGCAGACCGCCACGCAGACCGCCACGCAGACCGCCACGCAGACCGCCACGCAGACCGCCACGCAGACCGCCACGCAGACCGCCACGCTCCGCTTTAAGCTTCGGTTTGGTGAAGGGAGGGCGATTAAGAGAGACTTCAGGTGGAACTAAAATGACGTTTGGCTCGTTTCACACGACCTTTAGCCTTCCAGAGGGGTTAAGTGGAGGCAGGACGGGGGAGGGTGGAGAGTATGTGTGGGGCTATAGCTCATCACCATCAGGTGTACTGAAGTTTCCCTGCGACAGCCAGAGGCGTCGACCCGGAGAGAAGCCTGACACGATGACACCAGAGCTGCCTGCTGGGTCGACGCTGGGAGGGTAACCATGTCCTGTAGCCAGACACCGTCTTTACAAACTATTAGCTTACAGTCTGGGTGGGTGGGACATTAGCTCAGGAGTTAAAGCGGGTGGACTGGCAATCGGCTGGCAAAAATCGGAAGGTTGCTAGTTCGAACCCTAACTATGTCGAGGTGTCCTTGAGCAAGACACTTAACCCCAACCGCTCCCCGGGCGCTGTGATTGGCTGCCCACTGCTCCCTTGAGGGATGGGTTAAACGCAGAGGAAAATTTTCACTATATGTATGTGGCAATAAAAGTACCTTTACCTAGCTACGCAACACATGCAAAATACCAGGAGGTTTGGCTAGTTACTTCTGCTACGGCCAATCAACGCAAGACGATCTCTCATCAGTGGTAAGTACAATATGTAACAAATGTACAAATCCTAAAATGACCAAGATATGTCAGAGATTAAGGAAACCTCAATTGAAATACGGGCTTCTCCGACGACAGTGCCTACAGCCAGTAAGTTCGCCCTTGAAATTCCCGTTCCGGGTAGGAATGTTTGTTTTAGTATTGCCCCGTATGTAATGAAACCCTATTCTCAGAATACCCCGTGTTGCCAGATATGAAACAAGTTGGAACACAAACACAGCAGCCAAGGAAGAACACAAACCAACTGGATCAGCTGATTGTGATTCTAGCCCACCTGAAGAGCTCCATCACCAGCCCCGTGCTGAAACACGGCTCCACCTTGGAGTAGCGTTTGAAAGATGGAGACGGCCTATAGCCCGGGAGGACTTCAAGACGGATGACTAATTTATAATTTTACACTAAATCCATTGCAGTTGAAACATTAGCTGATCAACTCAACCTGGCAACCCGCATGAGCTTAGTCTGGGGAGGAGGGTTTGGACTGCAGTACCCATTTTAAACGCTGAGGGTACATATTGTACCTTAATCCTTGGATGGGGCATCTTTTAACTTAATTTATATGTTAGAGACGGCTGAGGTGTGTGTGTGTGTGTGTGTGTGTGTGTGTGTGTGTGTGTGTGTGTGTGTGTGTGTGTGTGTGTGTGTGTGTGTGTGTGTGTGTGTGTGTGTGTGTGTGTGTGTGTGTGTGTGTGTGTGTGTGTGTGTGTGTGTGTGTGTGTGTGCAAGTAGTTCTGGTACCTCTCCATGTGTGTGAGTGTGTACTGGTTCTGGTACCTCTCCATGTGTGTGTACTGGTTCTGGTACCTCTCCATGTGTGTGAGTGTGTACTGGTTCTGGTACCTCTCCATGTGTGAGTGTGTACTGGTTCTGGTACCTCTCCATGTGTGAGTGTGTACTGGTTCTGGTACCTCTCCATGTGTGTGAGTGTGTACTGGTTCTGGTACCTCTCCATGTGTGTGAGTGTGTACTGGTTCTGGTACCTCTCCATGAGTGTGTACTGGTTCTGGTACCTCTCCATGTGTGTGAGTGTGTACTGGTTCTGGTACCTCTCCATGTGTGTGAGTGTGTACTGGTTCTGGTACCTCTCCATGTAGCCTGACGGAGACCCCACCAGGCCATCCAGCCTCTCCTGCAGCGCGGCCAGGATCTCTGGGTTCTGCATCATCTGGACCGTCAGCTGGCGGGCTGGAACACACATCATCTCATTGGACCAATCATGTCTCAGCTCGTATCACACAGGGGTCCTAACACGCTTCCTGGACCTCCCAGCGCTACGAATCAGAGGCCTTCAGCGCCATGAGGACGTCTGCGTGGCCCACGTGTAGATGTCCTCCGTATGAAGGGACGCAGTAAGACGCCCACACACACAACACCGTTAGAAGCTTTTGTTTTGTAACGATAATCCTGAGCTACAAATAGACGTCTAATTTCAGCCATGAAGGCAGAGGAGCCCAGTGATGCAGGAGACATTAGCGTCTCCACGTCAAAAGAGCCGTCACCGGCTGACTGAGCACCGCTGTCCCCCCAGAGCGAGCCACGCTTGGCTGGGACACTTCCACCCGTTGGCCTACGCAGCCATCACAGCCTCCAGTGTAACATGGTCTGCGCTCTAAATACCAGGAGAGGACCAGTGCAACATGAGGAAGCCTGGTCTTACAGAACGGATTCATCTCCAGGCTGCACTTTGTGTGCCGAGCTTTAGAAGGGTTCAGTGTCCGATAAGGTCGGGAGTGTGTGTGTAGTGCAGGTGTGTGTAGTTCTAGGTGTGTTGAGGTGAGGAGTGTGTGTGTAGTGCAGGTGTGTTGAGGTGAGGAGTGTGTGTGTAGTGCAGGTGTGTTGAGGTGAGGAGTGTGTGTGTAGTGCTGGTATGTTGAGGTGAGGAGTGTGTGTGTAGTGCTGGTGTGTTGAGGAGTGTGTGTGTAGTGCAGGTGTGTTGAGGTGAGGAGTGTGTGTGTAGTTCTAGGTGTGTTGAGGTGAGGAGTGTGTGTGTTGTGCAGGTGTGTTGAGGTGAGGAGTGTGTGTGTAGTGCAGGTGTGTTGAGGTGAGGAGTGTGTGTGTAGTTCTAGGCGTGTTGAGGTGAGGAGTGTGTGTGTAGGTGTGTTGACGAGTGTGTGTGTAGTGCAGGCGTGTTGAGGTGAGGAGTGTGTGTGTAGTACAGGTGTGTTGTGTGTTGAGTGTGTGTGTGGTCCCAGGTGTTGTGGGCGCGTTCTATGCGGTACCTTTGCTGTTCTCATCCTCTCCCGTCTCCTCCTCCTCCACCTCCTCCACGTCCTCCATATCAGCAGGGTCCATCTCCTGCTCCTTGCTGCTCAGGAGGAACACGTCATGTGATTAGAAGGTCATCTTGCTCTAGGAGGCCTACCGGTAGGGGTTAGGGGTCATCTTGCTCTAGGAGCCCTACAGGTAGGGGTTAGGGGTCATCTTGCTCTAGGAGGCCTACAGGTAGGGGTTAGGGGTCATCTTGCTCTAGGAGGCCTACAGGTAGGGGTCAGGGGCCATCTTGCTCTAGGAGGCCTACCGGTAGGGGTTAGGGGTCATCTAGCCCTAGGAGGCCTACAGGTAGGGGTTAGGGGTCATCTTGCTCTAGGAGGCCTACCGGTAGGGGTTAGGGGTCATCTTGCTCTAGGAGGCCTACCGGTAGGGGTTAGGTAGGCTGGACACTGGGGATCGAACCCAGAACCTTTTGTCTAGAGTCTAACCACTAGCCCACCTAGTCCCCAGTCTGTTAAGAGTGCAGGACATTGAGTTCAAGCGCTGGACTCAACTGTAATATGCACCAAGACCAGTCAACTGTAATATGCACCAAGACCAGTCAACTGTAATATGCACCAAGACCAGTCAACTGTAATATGCACCAAGACCAGTCAACTGTAATATGCACCAAGACCAGTCAGCCGTAACCACGAGCCGATCCCATCACACCGGTTAAAACCAGCTATCAAATTACACTAAAGCGGGAAAAACAGGAGCAGAAAAACTGCCCATTTACAGAATCTGATGCGTTTTGTTGACGACAACACTTTCTGGAGAGAAGGAAAGACAGTCTCAGGTCTGCCAGGTCGTGTGGCGCCACCCGCTGGTGGCTGCGTGTCACAACACCCTCTAAATGTCCCCCCGTCTGGACAGCAGGTGCGTGAGTGTGCACTACCCAAGACCAGCGGGACATTCTATCAAGCACCGGGTGGACAAAAGGACGGAGAGATCGAGTGAGATACAACAAATGGAGAAGGCGAGAGAGACCAGGGGGAGATCAGAGACCAGTGGGAGAACAGAGACCAGTGGGAGAGAACACAAGGAGACCAGGGGGAGAGACCAGGGGGAGAACAGAGATCAGGGGGAGAACAGAGACCAGTGGGAGAGAACACAAGGAGACCAGGGGGGAGAGACCAGTGAGAGCAAACTGAGGAGTCATTGTGGTCTAGCGGTCTTTGTCCTCAGTCATTAAAGATTTAACAGCCATTTAACCAATTATCTGCTCAACAGCCTTCCTCCTCGACTAATTAACATAACGAAGCACCCTCGTCTCGTTAATGATAGCATGTGTTCCAGTGCCTGTTTAATGGTTCATTTAGTCTAGACGGCCTTCAGACGTTTAGCCAGTGAAGAGAGACTAGTCTGAAGAGCCAGTGGAGAGCGACAGGACAGTGAAGAGAGACTAGTCTGAAGAGCCAGTGCAGAGCGACAGGACAGTGAAGAGAGACTAGTCTGAAGAGCCAGTGCAGAGCGACAGGACAGTGAAGAGAGACTAGTCTGAAGAGCCAGTGCAGAGTGACAGGACAGTGAAGAGAGACTAGTCTGAAGAGCCAGTGGAGAGCGACAGGACAGTGAAGAGAGACTAGTCTGAAGAGCCAGTGGAGAGCGACAGGACAGTGAAGAGAGACTAGTCTGAAGAGCCAGTGGAGAGCGACAGGACAGTGAAGAGAGACAGGCATGTTGCCTACTTGGTTAACCCGGAGGTTTTACACAGCGGTCAGATACTAGGGTGGAGAAGTGACGGGTGTACTTACTTGTCGAGGTCTGCCATCTCAGCGGAGTACAGCGATGCTGCGGAGAGAGCAGGGGGAAATAATTAGGCCGGTGTGAAAGAAGGATCAGGATACAAAACAGTGAGCGTAGGATGGAGACTGGTACAGCTAGTCAGCAGACGTTTGAGTACCGGACCAAACCATTCTATCCCCACCCATCTGCTCCTACAAGGAGAACCAAACTAACCGCTACCTACTCCCACAGCCCAGAGACTGGCCAACAGTAATGATGGCTTTAAACGACGCAGGAACTTCACTCAGTCCTCTGGGCGTACTGGGCAGCTCCCAGTGTCCACCAGTAGAACAATGTGGTTGTACTGGGAAGCTCCCAGTGTCCACCAGTAGGAGACTGGTTGTCCTGGGCAGCTACCAGTTGATTGGTCGTAGTACAAGTAATATGGTGCTTGTATAGAGTAAACAATAAACTCATTGTTCAGCGTTGTTCTTCTCATGCCAGATTGAACCCGCGTAATCCAGATTATTTCTCCGTTTTAATTTGTGATGTTTAACCCTTTAGGAACAGCTGTACCGTGCGGCCAACAGAACTCCCTCAACCCAAACGTGTCCTCTACACACAAACACACCTTCTGGGTGGGACATTAGCTCAGGAGTTAAGGCGGGTGGACTGGCAACCGGCTGGCCAAAATCGGAAGGTTGCTAGTTTGAGCCCCGACTTCAACCCTAACTATGTCGAGGTGTCCTTGAGCAAGACACTTAACCCCAACCGCTCCCCGGGCGCTGTGATTGGCTGCCCACTGCTTCCTTGAGGGATGGGTTAAATGCAGAGGAAAAATGTCACTATATGTATGTGACAATAAAAGTACCTTTACCTTCTACTGCACTCCCTCTTCTGTTGCAAAGGCTCATCGGCCGTTTTGAGGCCAGCCTAGACAGAGGATTCTGTCATCACCGGTAAAGTTAATGATTCCAAGTCGTTTGGCTGCGGTTGGCTGTTACTAATGTAGTTAATAATTGAGGGGACTTCCTCGTTTTTACGTTGTGATGCTGCAGGACTGGAGGGTGTGAAATGCACCAATCACGCTAGGGCTGATGCTACTACCTGCACATGTTGACGCCCACTTCACATTCAGACCAGTAGAACACAAGAATGTGGTTTCTCTCATCATAATTTAACACATTTTAAGTGTATCGCTAACAATATCTATCTATACAGTGACTAAATAATAATTATTCAAGGAAATTACTTCCGCATCACCAAACTCGCATTAAAGTATCTAACACCTCTAAATACTCAAATGATTGACGTCTCAGTGCTGTTGAGTTCACACCGGCAGGAACATTGTGTACAAACAGTGCTTTTCTATAACCGCTAGTGTTTTTCTATAACCCCTGGTGCAGATTATACGGTCCCTCTGAGAGATTCATAGATATAAACTATACATAGAGACACGCAGGACTTCATAGTAAAAGTATATTCTTCTGTAATCCCTGATGTATACTATTGATGGAATGAGGATTAGAAACTAAGACAGCTGTCACTGCTGAACCGGTCTTGAGAAAACGGCCTCATATCCGATGCATTATGGAAATTGCGGCAGATTATCTGTAGTCTATGCACAAGAGGACATGGGGGTGGTTCGTCTGAGTTGCCCGTGCGTGTTGAGTTACATCCTGCTGACAATGTTGTGGTCTGCTCTGCACACTGAATAAATACAAAAATAAAATAGATAACCACCAGTTAGATCAGACTAAACGTTTTATTCATTTATTTATGTCTTCCTCTTGAAGCAAACGACCCAAAACCAGAAGTTGAGCTCCATCCCAACTTCCGGCCAGTCTCAGCCACATGTTGAACGCACCGCACCACCCACCCCTTCATCACTCAGCCCTTCATCACTCAGCCCTTCATCACTCAGCCCTTCATCACTCAGCCCTTCATCACTCAGCCCTTCATCACTCAGCCCTTCATCACTCGTACAAATAACCCGCCAAACCTCTTCATCATAAAGGCCCCCAGGCAGACTGAACATGTGCCCTACGTCTACTGGCGGGTTGGTTAGCGGAGTTAGCCTAGCATCTGCGCTAGTCACCACAGTGCGTTCACAAACGCATGGAGCTAGCAGAGGCTAGCTGGTTAGCGGTACCGAGACTGTACCGTTCTCTGCTAGCGCCACGCTAGCGTTGGCTTAGCTCCTCTGCTAGTTTGATGCGCACTTTGGGCTGAAAAGTGAAGCTTAGCATTACGAGCTCTAGTACACAGATGCTCAGCTCGGCTAAACGTGCAAGCCGGGCTAAACAGTGGGGTGCTGCTACCGGTACCGTAGCATTATGTCCCGCTAACGTCGGGCTAAATACCGTTTTTAACGGGACGCGGAGCCTCCTCATCCATAATAAGGTCAAGTCCCAATTCTAACACGCGCGTCACCATGCAGGATGGCACAGACGTCAATATATTAAACTAAATCAACTTCCTCTAATCGGCGTTTGAGGGAGAGGAGCAGATAACCCGCTAGACAGATAAAGGACCAGAGGGGAGCGGGGTGGACCGACGTCGGGGTGGACCGACGGCGGGGTGTCGGGGTGGACCGACGGCGGGGTGTCGGTGTGGACCGTCATGGAGGAGCGGAGTCAATGGCTGCTGTCGTCTCGTCTCGCAACAGAATCTCATATTTAACCGTTTCGCGTCTCAGCGGGGCGACGAGGGGACACACGCCGTGATCAACACGACAATAACCCGGGCGTTAATGTCAAAGTGCCGCCGCATCTCCTACCTTGTTCTGCAGGCGGCTCGGCGAGGCGGTGCGGTGAAGCGGTCCCGGGGTGAAAAACACTCCGCTCTGATGGCGGTAAAAGGGAGAGAGATCCCGCCGCCTGCGCTCATATACATTCAGCGTCATCACGTAAACCGGTAGTCACGTGTAGCACGCCGCGCATAGGAGGGGCCGCAAGAGCATCTAGAGAAGAGCTAAAGCATAGATATCATATAGTATAATACACCAAGCAGCATCACAGACAACGGGCCGAACAGAGAGCAGCTGTCTAAGACCCACACAGAATATATAAGTAAATCCAATGTAATTCAAAATAGTTGTATATGCATGGAGAATATACACATAAGCAATATTTATATTGCAGATAACTAGACGTTCTAGCCGAGGAAAGTTTGTATTATTGTTAGTGTTCTGTCTGTGAATCTCTCCAGACACTGAACGAGTTAATCATTCATCACTTCAGTTGGCTTAGAATAAAAGACACACATATCTCTCTCTCTCTCTCTCTCTCTCTCTCTCTCTCTCTCTCTCTCTCTCTCTCTCTCTCTCTCTCTCTCTCTCTCTCTACCTCTCCCTCACACCCCCTCTCTCTCTCTCTCTATCTTTACCTCTCCCTTACACCCCCTCTCTCTCTCCCTCACTCCCCCCTCTCTCTCTCCCTCCCTCTCTCTTTCCCCCATCTCTCTCTCTCTCTCCAAAGGTCAGCTGTGATCAGATGCGAGGGAAGCTTCCCTGAGTCATGCAGAGTGAGAGAGACAGGTCGATGATAAGAGAGAGAGAGACAGGTAGATGAAATGAGAGAGAGAGCGAGAGAGAGAGAGCGAGAGAGAGAGAGCGAGAGAGAGAGAGAGAGACAGGTCGATGATATGAGAGAGAGAGAGAGAGTAAGAGAGATGAGAGAGAGACAGGTCGATGATGTGAGAGAGAAAGACAGAGACAGGTAGATGATATGAGAGAGAGAGAGTAGACCAGGAGAGAGAACGAGAGAGATTCTTATGACATAAGACATGTGATGAAGGATATATTTAATGTCATTCTTGGTAAATGGATTCAGTTGGACACAATAAGTGAATGAAAGGGAGCCTTGGGAACAGTGAGTAGGTGCTGTCTTCATACGTGGACGTTAGTCCCCTCATCCCAAAATAACTCCATCCACTGTATCAGTCTCCACTCCTCCACATCCTGGAGTACATTTAGCAGTGGGGGGGCCTCTTGCTTTGGGGCCCTATAGACACACATGTCCCTGAGGGCCCCCCCCCCCCCCCCCCCACACCCTCCACACCCCTGAGCTACAGAAGAGTCCAACCTCCTGGTGATGATCTCTGATGGCCAGAGTGTGTGGAGAGGAGTGAGTACTCCTCACTACGTCACCTGTTGTCTCTGTTGCCAGGGGACCTACTGTCTCTTAGCAACAAGCAGCATGATGGCATTTAAAGACTATGGCTATTATTAACCTACAAATGCACGCACACACATACGTGCACACCCACATGCACGCACACACACACATAGACACACACGTGCACACCTACACACGCACACACACATGCCTACACACACACACACACACACACAGGTGCACACCCACACGCCTACACACACACACACACACACACACACACACACACACACACACACACACACACACAGACACACACACAGAGGATGTCTTCAGTCTCTGTGATGTCACTCATGATGCTGCAACAGACTGATGCTCTCCTTAGTATCCTGCCCAGGCTGCTGGTTGTTTGTCAGGTGACCTGGTGGTCAGGTGACCTGGTGGTGAGGTGACCTGGTGGTGAGGTGACCTGGTGGTAAGGTGACCTGGTGGTCAGGTGACCTGGTGGTCAGGTGACCTGGTGGTCAGGTCACCTGGAGCACTCATCACCAGGCAGCAGAGAGGAGCAGCAGAGAGGAGCAGCAGAGAGGAGCAGCAGAGAGGAGCAGCAGATTCTTCTGTAAGGGGAGACGCAGAGTTACAGCCACACGCCTTCAAATATTAATTCTGCTTCCTGTGCCTACTATACCCCCCCAACACACACACACACACACAGACGTACACACACAGACACATACACACAGACATACACACACAGACAGACACACACACATTAAGGAATAATTGAGAGAGAGAGAGAGAGAGAGAGAGAGAGAGAGAGAGAGAGAGAGAGAGAGAGAGAGAGAATCAGTGATGGTCTAAGCATAAATAAAGAGAGCATAAATACTTTAACAGGACGGACAGCAAACTGACAGACACACACAGGTCCTGACATGTGACCTACATAGCGGTGTGTGTGTGCGTGAGAGGAGCGAGGAGGGGAGGACCAAGGGGGAGGAGGAGAGGAGAGAGGAAGGGAGGGGATCTATAGATCAATGACAGATCAATGATCTCATGTGCCTACAGTAGTGTATCATGTATGTAATGTATCAGTAGTGTATCATGTATGTAACATATCAGTAGTGTATCATGTATGTAATGTCTCAGTAGTGTATCATGTATGTAACATATCAGTAGTGTATCATGTATGTAAAGTATCAGTAGTGTATCATGTATGTAACATATCAGTAGTGTATCATGTATGTAATGTCTCAGTAGTGTATCATGTATGTAATGTATCAGTAGTGTATCATGTATGTAACATATCAGTAGTGTATCATGTATGTAATGTCTCAGTAGTGTATCATGTATGTTCTGTATCATGTATGTAATGTCTCAGTAGTGTATCATGTATGTTCTGTATCATGTATGTAATGTATCAGTAGTGTATCATGTATGTAATGTATCAGTAGTGTATCATGTATGTAACATATCAGTAGTGTATCATGTATGTAATGTATCATGTATGTAATGTATCAGTAGTGTATCATGTATGTAACATATCAGTAGTGTATCATGTATGTAATGTATCAGTAGTGTATCATGTATGTAATGTATCAGTAGTGTATCATGTATGTAATGTATCAGTAGTGTATCATGTATGTAATGTCTCAGTAGTGTATCATGTATGTTCTGTATCATGTATGTAATGTATCAGTAGTGTATCATGTATGTAATGTATCGGTAGTGTATCATGTATGTAATGTATCAGTAGTGTATCATGTATGTAACATATCAGTAGTGTATCATGTATGTAATGTATCAGTAGTGTATCATGTATGTAATGTATCAGTAGTGTATCATGTATGTTCTGTATCATGTATGTAATGTATCAGTAGTGTATCATGTATGTAATGTCTCAGTAGTGTATCATGTATGTTCTGTATCATGTATGTAATGTATCAGTAGTGTATCATGTATGTAATGTATCTGTAGTGTATCATGTATGTAATGTATCTGTAGTGTATCATGTATGTAATGTATCAGTAGTGTATCATGTATGTAATGTATCAGTAGTGTATCATGTATGTTCTGTATCATGTATGTAATGTATCAGTAGTGTATCATGTATGTAATGTATCAGTAGTGTATCATGTATGTAATGTATCAGTAGTGTATCATGTATGTAATGTATCAGTAGTGTATCATGTATGTAATGTTTTGTATCATGCTGGTTGTGTTCGCGTCCCCTCGGCCCCAGAGGGGTCCTGATGGCCGGGCGGATCCCGCTGTGATCCCGGGATCAAAGGGAAGGGCAGAGTCAGCACTCTCTCTTTGTTTTCCAGGGAGGCGACCGGCGGCCGGCTCTGTGGAGCCGTAATCCTGCTGAATACCAACCAGGACATGTCACCCCGCTACACCCTACCTCCGTCACCCCGCTACACCCTACCTCCGTCACCCCGCTACACCCTCCGTCACCCCGCTACACCCTACCTCCATCACCCCGCTACACCCTACCTCCGTCACCCGCTACCACCTCCGTCACCCCGCTACACCCTACCTCCGTCACCCCGCTACACCCTACCTCCGTCACCCTGCTACACCCTACCTCCATCACCCCGCTACACCCTACCTCCCTCACCCCGCTACACCCTACCTCCGTCACCCCGCTACACCCTACCTCCGTCACCCCGCTACACCCTACCTCCGTCACCCCGCTACACCCTCCATCACCCCGCTACACCCTACCTCCGTCACCCCGCTACACCCTACCTCCATCACCCCGCTACACCCTACCTCCATCACCCCGCTACACCCTACCTCCATCACCCCGCTACACCCTACCTCCGTCACCCCGCTACACCCTACCTCCGTCACCCCGCTACACCCTCCATCACCCCGCTACACCCTACCTCCGTCACCCCGCTACACCCTACCTCCGTCACCCCGCTACACCCTCCGTCACCCCGCTACACCCTACCTCCGTCACCCCGCTACACCCTCCATCACCCCGCTACACCCTACCTCCGTCACCCCGCTACACCCTGCCTCCGTCACCCCGCTACACCCTACCTCCGTCACCCCGCTACACCCTCCATCACCCCGCTACACCCTACCTCCATCACCCCGCTACACCCTACCTCCATCACCCCGCTACCCCCTACCTCCGTCACCCCGCTACACCCTACCTCCGTCACCCCGCTACACCCTACCTCCATCACCCCGCTACACCCTACCTCCGTCACCCCGCTACACCCTACCTCCGTCACCCCGCTACACCCTACCTCCATCACCCCGCTACACCCTACCTCCATCACCCCGCTACACCCTACCTCCGTCACCCCGCTACACCCTACCTCCATCACCCCGCTACACCCTACGCTACACCCTACCTCCATCACCCCGCTACACCCTCCATCACCCCGCTACACCCTACCTCCATCACCCCGCTACACCCTCCATCACCCCGCTACACCCTCCATCACCCCGCTACACCCTACCTCCATCACCCCGCTACACCCTGCCTCCATCACCCCGCTACATCCTCCGTCACCCCGCTACACCCTCCTTCACCCGCTACATCCTCCATCACCCCGCTACACCCTGCCTCCATCACCCCGCTACACCCTACCTCCATCACCCCGCTACATCCTCCGTCACCCCGCTACACCCTACTTCCATCACCCCACTAACCCCTCCATCACCCCACTAACCTGGTACGGGGGACTGGTACGGATGACTGGTACAGATTACTGGTACGGAGGATTGGTACGGGGGACTGGTACGGAGACGGATTTGGGTCGGGGAAATGGAAGCGGCTGATTATCTGGTCCCTGCATGTTACCTCAGAGATGGATCACCATGGCAACAGCAAAGAGGAGAGGAGATAGAGGGAGGGAGACACAGACAGAGAGCAAGAGAGGAGATAGAAAGGGAGACAGTGTATATATATATATATATATATATATATATATATATATATATATATATATATATATATATATATATATATATATATATATATATATATATCATATATTGTGTGTGTAGACTGTGTGTGTGTGTGTATACAGTGAGTGAAAGCTGGTCTGATCTGTGTGTGAAAGAGAGAAGCACTCTACAGCACTTCTATTATCTATAGATCTATCTCTCTGATAATCTATTGACCTACTATCTAGCAGACACAATGATGAGCCAGCACACACACACACACACACACACACACACACACACACACACACACACACACACACACACACTCTTTCTCCCACCACACGTACATAAGAGTGATTGGACATTAGTCGATGAGGAATAAAGCAGTACAGGTGAATAGTTCTGGTTTATGCTGTGTGGTTCTGCAAGCACAACTTTTAGGACAACAATTTAGGTTGAACAAACCTGCTTGATGACATCTTGTTTAATAGTGACCCTTCGTTCACTATTCACATAACACGGTCCTCAGTAAGCCAATCAGATGGTAGGACCTCAGAGCAGCAGATGACGCAGGCAGATCATGGTGAAGACACGGTGCACAGCGCCCCCTCTAGTGGCCGGGTAGCGTCATGACACGCTTTGTTCGCCTGTTGGTTAGCTGCGGTGGACTTGTCACGTTTACAACAAATAATTAAGTAAAGTTGAAACAAGTTTCTTTCTAGTTATCCAATGTGTTCAAATAATGTGAACATAAATGAATTCAGACACATGACACAATGACCAACACCCAAACCGACCAATCAGGGTTCACAACCAAAGCGGTAGGACGGCCCACGGTATTTTTTTATTTGGTGAATCTTCCTCGCTTTACAGTCGCCGTGAGATCATCATATTGCTGAGTTTGAAAGAGGTGCGTCCAAGCCAGTCACATGACAAACAGGAATTTAAAATCAACATTAAAAAAGCAAAGACAAAACACGTAAAATAAAGCGAGATAGAAAACAAAGTTTAACAGAATACAGAGAGACGGAGGGCGAGAGACAGACATATGTAAAGGGGGTTACAAGAAGGGATCAGTTGAATGGAGAGAAAGAGGTAGAGAACAATACTCTCATCATATCTCTCTCTCTCGGCAAAAACCTTCAACTTTCGGAGCCTGCGTTTGTGTCGCTATGACAACAGTGGGCGGAGTCAGGATATATTGAGCCAATGAGGGCTCTTCTCTAAGGCATCATGTGACATACTGACCCTTCTAACTGTGGTTCCTGTAGGAGTAAGTAAGTATACTGCACTGTTCCTACTGTGCATAGTGGTGGTCATTGTACTCCATGTATTTACTTCCTAGGTTGACCCTACATTAGTATGCAGGGGTAGTACGAGTATACTAGGATAGTAGTGGCAGTATTAGTACTGTTTATACAGAGTGGAGTGGAGCTGTGGGTGTAGAGATAAAGATGTAGCCATTTTATAATTTATTCAGCTTTTTGATGATTGTGTTGCTAAGTGAGTTGGAGGAGGACACCTACAGGTGAGCCACCTACAGGTGAACCACCTACAGGTGAACCACCTACAGGTGAGCCACCTACAGGTGAGCCACCTACAGGTGAGCCACCTACAGGTGAACCACCTACAGGTGAACCACCTACAGGTGAACCACCTACAGGTGAACCACAGCACACCTACAGGTGAACCACCTACAGGTGAACCACCTACAGGTGAACCACCTACAGGTGAACCACCTACAGGTGAACCACCTACAGGTGAACCACAGAGAGGTGACCACTCACCCCTGACCTCACCCCTGACCTCACCCCTGCTCCCCCTCCTCTTACAAGGCACGGTGATTCCTCTGACCTCTACATTCTACGGTGCACAGGTGAGTGAGGGCAGGTGAGCGAGGGCAGGTGAGTGAGGACAGGTGAGTGAGGGCAGGTGAGCAAGGGCAGGTGAGTGAGGGCAGGTGAGTAAGGGCAGGTGAGCTAGTAAAGCCAATACTACAACACACTGGGTGCATGATACTTGCGTGTGCACAGAGGGTCTGGTCCAATCAGAACACAACAGGTGAAACGGCCCCTTCACATTATTTACACAGTGGGCGGGACTCACGCATATACTATGCTGCGATTGGCCGCTGCCTACATGCATGTCATTATTGGAATGATTTTGATATTGGTTAGAAAAGGTTCCAGCTAAGATCTACTAAGAATATTACAGGGAATGTTATTCAAACACACCTTCAAGGCACAGATGCACTGGAACAAACTCCCACATCACCTTTGTTTCTATGGCAGCACTCTTCTCATCTTTTCAACAGGCGGCGTGAAAGAGAGCGTTATCTCTTAACGTAGGGCTGACTCCTCCAATTACTATTTAGCATTTAGCAGACACTTGTGTCTAAAGAGACTAACAGGGAGTTCAGATCCATGTTATTAAGAAACAGGTAGGGGTTAGGGGCCATCTCCCTCTAGGAGGCCTACAGGTAGGGGTTAGGGGTCATCTTGCTCTAGGAGGCCTACAGGTAGGGGTTAGGGGCCATCTCCCTCTAGGAGGCCTACAGGTAGGGGTTAGGGGCCATCTCCCTCTAGGAGGCCTACAGGTAGGGGTCAGGGGTCATCTTGCTCTAGGAGCCCTACAGGTAGGGGTTAGGGGTCATCTTGCTCTAGGAGGCCTACAGGTAGGGGTTAGGGGCCATCTCCCTCTAGGAGGCCTACAGGTAGGGGTTAGGGGCCATCTCCCTCTAGGAGGCCTACAGGTAGGGGTTAGGGGTCATCTTGCTCTAGGAGCCCTACAGGTAGGGGTCAGGGGTCATCTTGCTCTAGGAGCCCTACAGGTAGGGGTTAGGGGTCATCTTGTTCTAGGAGGCCTACAGGTAGGGGTTAGGGGCCATCTCCCTCTAGGAGGCCTACAGGTAGGGGTCAGGGGTCATCTAGCTCTAGGAGGCCTACAGGTAGGGGTCAGGGGTCATCTTGCTCTAGGAGCCCTACAGGTAGGGGTCAGGGGTCATCTTGCTCTAGGAGCCCTACAGGTAGGGGTTAGGGGTCATCTTGTTCTAGGAGGCCTACAGGTAGGGGTTAGGGGCCATCTCCCTCTAGGAGGCCTACAGGTAGGGGTTAGGGGCCATCTCCCTCTAGGAGGCCTACAGGTAGGGGTCAGGGGTCATCTTGCTCTAGGAGGCCTACAGGTAGGGGTCAGGGGTCATCTTGCTCTAGGAGCCCTACAGGTAGGGGTTAGGGGTCATCTTGCTCTAGGATGCCTTCAGGTAGGGGTCAGGGGTCATCTTGCTCTAGGATGCCTTCAGGTAGGGGTTAGGGGTCATCTTGCTCTTCAGGTAGACTGTGGACACTGGGGATTGAACCCAGCACCGTTCGGCTTGGAGCCACTGTCTATCCTGCCTTCATTAAACGAGTAGCATCCTGAGAACAACACCCACCTGCCAACACCACCTAGCGGCTACATGCTAATGCTACGAGCTACCGGCGGAAGCTTCCAGTGCATTTGTGCCGACGGCTCAATGAAGAGCCGGAACCCAGAGGAGGAACTTGTTCCCATGTTCCCACTTCCTCCTCCTCGTCCAGGAGGAGACCTCCACCTCCCAGTTCCTCCTCCACCTCCCAGTTCCTCCTCCTCGTACAGGAGGTCCACACACATCATACAAATATCTTAAATAGTCACAAGTATTACAAAATAACATTAAAAGTCCCGGTCCCTGGTGAGGTCCACATGGTGAGGCGCCAGAGCTGGCAGGGAGAGACCAGGGCTGTCAGGGAGAGACCAGGGCTGGCAGGGAGAGACCAGGGCTGTCAGGGAGAGACCAGACCAGGGCTGGCAGAGAGAGACCAGGGCTAGCAGGGAGAGACCAGGGCTGGCAGGGAGAGACCAGGGCTGGCAGGGAGAGACCAGGGCTGTCAGGGAGAGACCAGGGCTAGCAGGGAGAGACCAGGGCTGGCAGGGAGAGACCAGGGCTGGCAGGGAGAGACCAGGGCTGTCAGGGAGAGACCAGGGCTGTCAGGGAGAGACCAGGGCTAGCAGGGAGAGACAAGAGCTGGCAGGG
>JACYXH010000483.1:205000-215000 GCA_026745465.1 Lota lota | reverse complement strand
TTAGAACTGGTTAGAACTATCCTGAACCAGTAAAAAATGGATGATTTCACTAGAATCCAATCAAGGAAATGCGGGTGAGACGGTGAGGAGCTGATGTTTGACCTCTGACCTTTACAGTGGGCGTAGGGCATGTTCATCACGTAGTCCTCCCCACGGTTCAGGAAGGTCAGGCGTGCCTCACCGTCCAAGATGGCCGACAGGGAGTTACCTAGGCAACAGGCACAGAGAGAAGCAGATAATAACAATGATGAAGATGGTGATAATGTTAAGGTTAAGATGAAGATGGTGATAATGTTAAGGTTAAAGTTAATATTCACCGTAGAACTTGGACTTGGCCAGGATGCTACCGCTGATGCAGAACCCGTCCTTCCTGTTGCTGACGTAGAACGCAGAGACAGGAGGGTGGTGCGACACCTACACACACACACACACACACACACACACACACACACACACACACACACACACACACACACACACACACACACACACACACACACACACACACACAAATATTGTTCTGCGGATATAATAAGTTGAGTCCATTGAGGGCGGTTCTGAAATGTTCTTTAATGGTCTAGAAGCGATGGTTCTAGCCAGTTCCAGAGGGTTCAGATGGTCCTAGATAGTCTAGAAGGGTCTGGATGGTTCTAGCTAGCCCTAGAGGGTTCAGATGGTCCTAGATAGTGTAGAAGGGTCTGGATGGTTCTAGCTAGCTCTAGAGGGTTCAGATGGTCCTAGATAGTGTAGAAGGGTCTGGATGGTTCTAGCTAGCCCTAGAGGGTTCAGATGCTCCTAGATAGTCTAGAAGGGTCTGGATGGTTCTAGCTAGCCCTAGAGGGTTCAGATGGTCCTAGATAGTCTAGAAGGGTCTGGATGGTTCTAGCTAGCCCTAGAGGGTTCAGATGGTCCTAGATAGTCTAGAAGGGTCTGGATGGTTCTAGCTAGCTCTAGAGGGTTCAGATGGTCCTAGATAGTGTAGAAGGGTCTGGATGTTTCTAGCTAGCTCTAGAGGATTCAGATGGTCCTAGATAGTGTAGAAGGGTCTGGATGTTTCTAGCTAGCTCTAGAGGATTCAGATGGTCCTAGATAGTCTAGAAGGGTCTGGATGGTTCTAGCTAGCCCTAGAGGGTTCAGATGGTCCTAGATAGTCTAGAAGGCTCTGGATGGTTCTAGCTAGCCCTAGAGGGTTCAGATGGTCCTAGATAGTCTAGAAGGGTCTGGATGGTTCTAGCTAGCCCTAGAGGGTTCAGATGGTCCTAGATAGTCTAGAAGGGTCTGGATGGTTCTAGCTAGCCCTAGAGGGTTCAGATGGTCCTAGATAGTCTAGAAGGGTCTGGATGGTTCTAGCTAGCCCTAGAGGGTTCAGATGGTCCTAGATAGTCTAGAAGGGTCTGGATGGTTCTAGCTAGCTCTAGAGGGTTCAGATGGTCCTAGATAGTCTAGAAGGGTCTGGATGGTTCTAGCTAGCCCTAGAGGGTTCAGATGGTCCTAGATAGTCTAGAAGGGTCTGGATGGTTCTAGCTAGTTCTAGAGGGTTCAGATGGTCCTAGATAGTCTAGAAGGGTCTGGATGGTTCTAGCTAGTTCTAGAGGGTTCAGATGGTCCTAGATAGTCTAGTGGGTCCTGGACGGGGGCTGCACCTGCTCAGCGATGTAGAAGGTCTTGCTGTTGGTCTCCTGGTGGAGCCACATGCAGCGGAACGTCTCCCCAATGATGGGGTTGTACGGCTTCTTCAGACCCTGGGGGAGGAGCCACAACCTGTCAATCACCCAGCAGGACCAGGTCACGCAATACCTGTCAATCACTCAGCAGAACCACCCACTCAGGACCTGTCAATCACTCAGCATGACCACCCACTCAGGACCTGTCAATCACTCAGCATGACCACCCACTCAGGACCTGTCAATCACTCAGCAGGACCACCCACTCAGGACCTGTCAATCACTCAGCAGGGCCACTCACTCAGGACCTGTCAATCAATCAGCAGGGCCACCCACTCAGGACCTGTCAATCACCAAGTCGGACCGCCCACACCTGCTGGGGGTGGGACGGTGGGGGGGGCGTGACCTCTGACCTTGGGTTTCTTGTAGAAGCCGGAGATGTACCACCTGACCACCTGCTTCATGCGGTTGTAGGCGTTCTCCTCCACCGCCGCCCTGCAAGGACACATCACAGGTCACATGACCACACACATCACAGGTCACATGACCACATATCACAGGTCACATGACCACACACCTCACAGGTCACGTGACCACACACATCACAGGTCACGTGACCACACACATCACAGGTCACGTGACCACACATATCACAGGTCACGTGATCACACACAACCTGTCTATATATGTTTTCATAGACAAGGCGAAGATGTTTCAGGAACTATTGCGTAGTTCTTCTGTATGTATTTCAAATGATTCATCTTTCTGTTAGTCTTCTGGCGTCCTGTGCTTGCTGCTGCGGCGATAAGGTCGAGTATTATCTTATCCGGGAAATGAATATCGGACCATCTCCCCAACGCAGAGCAGCGCACCAGACGAACAGGAAGTGGGTACGTACTGAGACAGGAAGTCGGCGTGGTAGTAGTAGTCGGAGAGCTTGTCCAGGAAGGAGCGGGGCTCCAGGATGAAGGTGGGCAGCACCACCTTGGACAGGTCCATGCCGGGCCGGACCTGCTTCAGCAGGGTCCAGATCAGGGACTTGTTCTCCTCCGACACCGTCTCTGTCTGGGCAGCCTCGCCCGCCTGCAACACCCAGAGACACCTGAGAGACCCTCCTGGTACACCTGAGAGACCCTCCTGGTACACCTGAGAGACCCTCCTGGTACACCTGAGAGACCCTCCTGGTACACCTGAGAGACCCTCCTGGTACACCTGAGACCTTCTCCTGGTACACCCAGAGAGACCTTCTCCTGGTACACCTGAGAGACCTTCTCCTGGTACACCTGAGAGACCCTCCTGGTACACCTGAGAGACCTTCTCCTGGTACACCTGAGAGACCTTCTCCTGGTACACCTGAGACCTTCTCCTGGTACACCCAGAGACACCTGAGAGACCCTCCTGGTACACCTGAGAGACCCTCCTGGTACACCTGAGAGACCCTCCTGGTACAGCTAGCCTCCATCATGCAGCTATCTCTCCATCATCTCTCCTCCATCTCTCTATCCAACATCTCTCCCGTCAGCTATCTCTCCATCATCTCTCTTTCATATATTATTGCAACACCTGTCCTGGGAGTGGCCTCACTACACCTGTCCTGGGTGTGGCCTCACTACATCTGTCCTGGGAGTGGCCTCACTACACCTGTCCTGGGGGTGGCCTCACTACACCTGTCCTGGGAGTGGCCTCACTACACCTGTCCTGGGATTGGCCTCACTACACCTGTCCTGGGAGTGGCCTCACTACACCTGTCCTGGGATTGGCCTCACTACACCTGTCCTGGGAGTGGCCTCACTACACCTGTCCTGGGTGTGGCCTCACTACACAGGGGGCGTGGCCTACCTCCCCCAGCTCCTCGTGGGACTGTTCCATGTAGGGGGTCTCTCTTAGGGTCTCGTTGGGGTCCAGGTCGTCCTGGCGCTCCGATGTGTCGCTGTCAGACTCCTCAGGGTCTGAGTCGTCGTGGTCGTGGTCCCGGTCCGACTCTTCGTGGTCCTGGTCTCCCTCCCGGTCCGACTTGTCAGAGTAAAGATCTGGGTCTTTGAACTGGTCCCCGTCACTGAACCTGCAGGGGTCAGGGGTCGCGCTGGGTCAGGTTATGTTTATAACTATCCATGCATGACCTCTGTGGGTCAAAGGTGGTGGAGGGGTCGTAGAGGGGTCAGGGTTCAGAGAGGGGCCATGAAGGGGTTATGAGGGGTCAAATAAAACTCATAGAGGGGTCATGTAGAGGTCTTGTAGAGGTCGTGGGGTCATGTAGAGGTCAGAGGGGTCTTTTTCCGGTTTGACTCACTGGAAGCCCTGCATGTTGTGAGCCCGCAGCAGGCTGTAGAAGTTGATGGAGGTCTCTCCTCCCGTTGCCATGGCACCCAGCTCCTCCTTTCCATCGCGGACCATCGTCCTCTTCAGCAGACTGGAGCACTTCAGAGCCAGCTCCAAAGCATCCATCCAACACCGCCCTACAAACAGATGATATATACAGATTACACATTAGATATATACAGATGATATATACAGATTACACATTAGATATATACAGATGATATATACAGATTACACGTAAGATATATACAGATGATATATACAGATTACACGTTAGATATATACAGATGATATATACAGATTACACATTAGATATATACAGATGATATATACAGATTACACATTAGATATATACAGATGGTATATTAACTATATACAGATGATATATTAGATATATACAGATTATACATTAGATATGAATATATATATTAATACTAAAACAGAAAGAAGACAGTGAGAGAGTGAGACAGACCGAAGACAGTGAGAGAGTGAGACAGACCGAAGACAGTGAGAGAGTGAGACAGACAGAGAGTGAGACGGACCGAAGACAGTGAGAGAGTGAGACAGACCGAAGACAGTGAGAGAGTGAGACAGACAGAGTGAGACGGACCGTCAGACTCGGACGCGGCGCGGAAGATGAGGTGGCTGCTGGGTAACGGCTGGGTGATGGAGCCCACCGCCTCACCCTTAGGACCCTGGGGGAGGGAGGGAGGGAGGGAGAGTGACTTGACGTTGAAATAATTTAGAATCACATCAGTGTTGTTGTTTTTTATTGAACTACTAAATATCTTTGTTGAAAATCTCATGTAAATGAAACCTTTTGAATTTGAATTAGAGAGAAAAGAATGGAGATACACAGATTAATAAAGAGAGCGAGAGCGAGAGCGAGAGCGAGAGCGAGAGCGAGAGCGAGAGCGAGAGCGAGAGCGAGAGCGAGAGCGAGAGAGACATCATTAGGATTGACAGCAGAATGAAATATAACCTGGAACACAACAACATCCATTCATCTATCCCCCCCCCCCAGCAGAGGGGGTGAGTCCAGACCTTGACGGCCCAGATGGACTGCTCCAGAGGGTGGAAGAGTTTGAAGCAGAAGCCGTCCTTCTTGGAGGGCCTCTCTATGAGCTGGCAGGCGGTGAGCAGCACGGTGCCCACCCACTGGCCCTTCTTATGGGTCTTGTAGACGAGCAGCACCCCCGGCTTCAGCACGCACCACAGCTTGGTCCAGCTCTTCAGGGTGCCCCGGATCTGATGCACGCACGCACAATGATACACACACACACACACACACACACACACACATTCTAAGTCAGCATTAACCCTACAGATCCCTTAGGGTGGACCTTGTGTGTGTGTGTGTGTGTGTGTGTTGAGGGGATTTGTGGGGACCTTGTGTGTGTGTGTGTGTGTGTGTGTGTGTGTGTATGTTGAGGGGGTTTGTGGGGACGTGGTTTGTGGGGACCTTGTGTGTGTGTGTGTGTGTGTGTGTGTTGAGGTGGTTTGTGGGGACCTTGAGCCAGTCTGCCATGACGATGACCGAGGGGTCTGTGATGGTGCTGAGCAGCTCTTTGGTGGCTCGCTTCTTCTCCTCCCTGTAGTTCTTCTTCTGCACCTGGGGTGGCAGAGGTCACACACAGGCTTCAACTATCAAACAGGAAGTGACTGTGTAACAGAGGAGGACGTTCCCAATCGAATTATAATATAATTTCAGAAATTATACATTTCAGAAAAAGTAAAAGTTGCTTTTGAACCAGCTCAGGTCCCATTTGAACTGCTGATGTTATGGTTACCATAGTAACATGTTCATTCCCCAGGCTGCTCATGTCCTGAAGACATTGTGTGTGTGTGTGTGTGTGTGTGACTCCTGAGCTTCTCACCTTGAGAGACTCCTTCTTGGTCAGCCGACCGCCGGAGGACGACACATCCTTATCAGATCCATTGTACAGCTTGGTCTCAGACTGGAGAGAGAGAGACAACCCACAGTCACACTCTACCTTGCACACAGGAGGGATCATTCACAGGTCTTCATTGTTCCCTCATAGTGACCTTTCCATATGCATGGAGACCGCCAAACCAGGTGATACCAGCAGGGGGCATCAAAACACATACTGGACAGGTAGCATGTTGTTACTCATGTAACAAGATATGGGGTGTTTCCATGGTAATGTGATGGGGGTGGCTACCACCGTAACATGATGGGGTTGTTCGTTTCAACAGTAATGTGATGAGGTGGTTACCACAGTAATGTGATGGGGGTTATTACCACGGTAACGTGACGGGGTTGGTACCATGGTAACGTAACGGTAGTTGGTACCATGGTAACGTAACGGGGGTTGGTACCATGGTAACGTAACGGGGGTTGGTACCACGGTAATGTAACGGGGGTTGGTACCATGGTAACGTGACGGGGTTGGTACCATGGTAACGTAACGGGGGTTGTACCATGGTAACGTAACGGGGGTTGTACCATGGTAACGTGACAGGGTTCGTACCATGGTAACGTAACGGGGGTTGTACCATGGTAACGCGACGGGGTTGGTACCATGGTAACGTAATGGGGGTTGTACCATGGTAACGTGACGGGGTTGGTACCATGGTAACGTAATGGGGGTTGTACCTTGCTCTTTGAGATGGACTGAGAAGAGTCGTCCTTCAGAGGCAGCGGAAGCAGATCCTCTTTGCCCCTCTCAAAACCTGCAGCACACACACAATACACATTACACACACAATACACAATACATACACAATACACATCACACACACAATACACATTACACACACAATACATACACAATAAACATCACACACACAATACACATTACACACACAATAAACATCACACACACAATACACATCACACACACCTAAACACTATACACATCACACACACTACGCATCACACACCTAAATACATCTACGAACGTACACAAATATACAGGTACTATAGAGAGCAGTACAGTGTGTGTGTGTGTCACTGCAGTCATTGATGGATACTGCAATGATCACACTCTGCACTGAAGATCAGACAGAGAGAGAGAGAGAGAGAGAGAGAGAGAGAGAGAGAGAGAGAGAGAGAGAGAGAGAGAGAGAGAGAGAGAGACAGAGCCAGAGCCAGAGAGAGACAGAGAGAGAGAGAGAGAGAGACAGAAAGAGAGACACACAGGGAGAGAGAGAGACACACATAGGGAGAGAGAGACAGACAGACAGACAGACAGACAGAGACACACAGGGAGAGAGAGAAACACAGACACAGAGAGAGAGAGACAGAGAGAGAGAGAGAGAGAGAGAGAGAGAGAGAGAGAGAGAGAGAGAGAGAGAGAGACAGAGAGAGAGACAGAGAGAGAGAGAGGCAGAGATACAGAGAAGGAGAGGAAGCTCTAGACTAATGTCTTAACCCAGTGTTAATATTAGAGTGTGAAATACGAACCAACTGTAACAAACGCTACACTTAGCTTTTCCACTGCTACGGGCTAAAGTTAGCATCCAGAAAAACCCACAAGAACAACAAAGATGTAGCTTTTAGCAGCGTCACAGCCACAACCCCAGAGCTTAGCGTTAGCAGCAGGCGACCCCAGGAGGCTAAAGGTCAATAGGAAGTCCCAGCAGGAGTCTAGACAACAGGAGGATCACCACAGCTGGATGCTACAGACATATTCTGTCCTCATTAGGAATCCATGAAACACCATCTGTATGGACATGAATGTTTCCAGTGTTCTGTTGATCATCCAGGGACTTACACTGAAATCTGACATGACAGACTAGCATCCTACCCACTAGCCTCCTACCCACTACAGTAGCCTCCTACCCACTCCTACCCACTAGACTAGCATCCTACCCACTAGCCTAGCCTCATACCCACTAGCCTAGCCTCATACCCACTAGACTAGCATCCTACCCACTAGACTAGCCTCCTACCCACTAGCCTAGCCTCATACCCACTAGACTAGCATCCTACCCACTAGCCTAGCATCCTACCCACTAGACTAGCATCCTACCCACTAGCCTAGCCTCCTACCCACCAGCCTCCTACCCACTAGCCTAGCCTCCTACCCACTAGCCTCCTACCCACTAGCCTAGCCTCCTACCCACTAGCCTAGCCTCCTACCCACTAGCCTCCTACCCACTAGCCTAGCCTGCGCCACAATAGAAACTTGATAACAAGACGTCAGAAACGCTTCAGTTTATTATCATATATTTTCTATTGCTATGTTATTTATTATCACGTATTAGTATATCATTTATTCTACCTAGTATGTCTTTCAGACTCTCGGGACTCAACTGTTTGGGTAGCATGTGTTTCCATGACAACCTATGACCTCACAACACGTCTGCCGCATCCATTGATGGCTGAGCGTTTATGTGGACGTGTCGCCGTGGAAACGCCATTGACCACCCTGTCGTCAACGGCTGCGTGATGTCTCTGATCAGACCAATCACAAGAGAGGAGGAGGAGGAAGAGGAGCAGGAGGATGTTTATGGATGAAGGAGGGGATGGACTGGAGGACGGGGTACTCTGCATCCCAGGAAGGCTGGTAATCACCTCTGTTGCCTGGCAACAGCAGCCCTTGGACCAGAGGGGAGGATTGTGGGGGAGAGGAAGGGAGGGGGGAGGGTGTTCCCTCGTGGTCGAGTCATTTATTATTCAAAACCCTGTAGGTGACGCAGAGCCCTCCAGGGTTACACAACAGGGTACACAACAGGGTACACAACACAACAACACCAAGTAAAGAACAACTCAGATGATAGGCCACAACAAACAGAGCAACACAAACTATCAAGTTATCAACATAAACGCTCGAAACCATCCAAGCAAGACAAGAAGACAAAGTCAACTATAGAAACCTATTCAAATAAATACGAAGAGAGATACACAAGTAACAACACATCTTCTGGACAACACACTTTAGAACGTCACAAACTATCCAAATAACACAAAGAATACAAAAGCAAGACGATATAACACAAAACGATCAAGTACAGAAGTCCCCTGTTACTAAGACAGAAGAGCTTTGGTTCTGTAGACAAACCTCTTGGTTGGAAGACAAAACCCTTCTTCTGCTGCTATGGAAACAACTCTGACTCCCATCCAAACAAACCCCTGATGACTGAAGAACAATGGAACTAAGACTATTACATACATATCTACATATGTAAATACATATCTATACTGGGAAACAGGAGACAGGCGTGTCTGAGAACCAGTATATTTACTGGGAAACATGAGACAGGTGTGGAGAACCAGTATATACACTGGAACATGAGAGGGACAGGTGTGTCTGAGAACCAGTATATACACTGGGAAACATGAGACCGGTGTGACTGGGGTTAAACCAACAGAACCAGTATAAGGCAGGATAGCGGTTCTGGTGTTTTAGGTACTGGGTTCCAACCCCAATGTCTGCAGTCTACCTGTAGGCCTCATAGAGGGAGATGACCCCTGACCCCCACCTGTAGGCCTCCTAGAGGGAGATGACCCCTGACCCCTACCTGTAGGCCTCCTAGAGCAAGATGACCCCTGACCCCTACCTGTAGGGCTCCTAGAGCAAGATGACCCCTAACCCCGACCTGTAGGGCTCCTAGAGCAAGATGACCCCTGACCTCTACCTGATGGTTGCCATGTATGAAAATAAAAACTGCTGTACGTTGCTTTGGACAAAAGATGGATGAATGATGAAGAAGTATAGAAGGATCATTGAAACCCCATGTCAGTCCTACAAGACGTGGAAAGGTATCAGATAACAGAAACATGGAGTTACCCAGAGCTCCTACAGGAGAAGCAGCTCCTGCAGGAGGAGCAGCTCCTGCAGGAGGAGCAGCTTCTACAGGAGGAGCAGCTCCTGCAGGAGGAGCAGCTTCTACAGGAGGAGCTCCTACAGGAGGAGCAGCACGCTGAAAGCTCTCACGCCACTCTCCGTGTGGTGGGTGGGAAATGTCCCGGTATTACTGGGGAGAGAAACCTTTCAAAGCCACAGCCAGCAACAGACCCAGCGGAACAAAGTAATTGAGGTTGAATCGGG
>JACYXH010000483.1:182500-197500 GCA_026745465.1 Lota lota | reverse complement strand
GTGAAATGGTTACTTAAGAGAATAACTAAGGGGTCTTAGGGTCTTAGGGTGAACAACATGTCTAATGGAAATGTCCATTACTCTCTCCCCTAGTCTCTGCCTACCTAGCTTGCCCCAGGGAGAGCGCAAGGGCTGAACCCAATTAGATTTCTGGTGACTCCTACATGTGTGATGGCCTACTTGCCAGCATGGTGTGTGTGTGTGTGTGTGTGTGTGCGTGCGTGTGTGTGCACCACTTTAAGAAGAGCTCTATCAAAATAACCGCTGTAATTCACACCAGCAGAACATTCAGGAGGAGATATCATGAATAATTTATTAATAACTAATTAATATCTAATTGAACACAGGGTGCTACCTCGTTACGATACCTCGTTATAAAACCACGCTAAGAAACCTCGTTATAAAACCTCGCTAAGAAACCTCATTATAATACCTCGTTATAAAACCTCGCTAAGAAACCTCGTTATAAAACCTCGTTATAAAACCTCGCTAAGAAACCTCGTTATAAAACCTCGTTATAAAACCTCGCTAAAAAACCTCGTTATAAAACCTTGTCAAGATACATTTTTAAGAAAACTTGTTATGAAACCTCGTAACTCCTGATGTCATCGTCTAGAGATGACATATAAACAAAGTGGAACTACTCTGTTACCGTGGCTACAGCAGCCTCTCAGACCAAACCATTCCCACCGCCCTGGGTTTAAAGGTCAACACACACACACCAGACAGATCAAACTATGCTACATGTAACATGTTCAGCTGGTGTGTTGAGCTGTGCTAGTTTGCCTCTTTTCCTTCTTGTAGACCAATCAGGAAGCAAGAGCTCCCTCTGGTGGCCGCGACATGAAATACAGTTTACACAGGTCACATCATTTCTCCACCCTTCTAAACATGATAGATGTGTTGACGTCTTCAGATCACATGACCCAGTCACCTGACTAACCTGCCTTTGCCACAGAGTAGCAAGACAAAGACTGAAGAGGAGCAATAAGATCCTAACAAGGTGAACATCCTAAAAAGGTTTCTGAGTGTTTCCTCATAGGATCACTTATAATCCCACAATCGGCACATAAACTCACCTTCAATCCTTATTTTATAACTTCTTTTTTACATTGAATGCTTTACAGTTAATGGTTTGCTGCTACTTTATATGTTTCTCTACCAGAACTAAGAATTCCTCCTCTTCGTCCCTCTCAAGGTGTTCCACCTTGCCCTTCGTCACCTTCCTCATCTCACCAACCTGCAGAGCTCTTTGAGACTGCACTCCAGATCAAAGGTTGGACGTATCTGATTTGAGTTCATTGTTGTTGTCGACATCAGACTGGCCACCAGAGGGCAGTGTACCTCAACGGGCAGGACAGGAAACACAGGCAGAGGTGGTCCGTGGCACAACAAGACAGACGCTGGTCCTAGTCCGTACTGACTGGTCCGTTGCTAGGCTACGGAGGTATGAAGTATGGAATAATGGCTTTGAAAAGCACCATGGGTAATGCAGCGTGCTCCGTGTGAGAGGTCTGCTTGTACGGAGAGTCTGTCAGTAGCCTAGCATGCTACGGATGCTAATTGGCTACAGTGCCAACATACCAAGTACCCCAACATGCTCAGTACCTTAACGTCTAGAGAGACTTGAAGTCAGATCCATGTCATTAAGGAGCAGGAAAGGGTCAGGGGTCATCTAGCTCTAGGAGGCCTACAGGTAGGGGTCAGGGGTCATCTAGCTCTAGGAGGCCTACAGGTAGGGGTCAGGGGTCATCTAGCTCTAGGGGGCCTACAGGTAGGGGTCAGGGGTCATCTAGCTCTAGGGGGCCTACAGGTAGGGGTCAGGGGTCATCTAGCTCTAGGGGGCCTACAGGTAGGGGTCAGGGGTCATCTAGCTCTAGGGGGCCTACAGGTAGGGGTCAGGGGTCATCTAGCTCTAGGAGGCCTACAGGTAGGCTGTGGATATTGAGGGGGATCTTGTGAACCGTGGTGTTGTGATCAACACCAGGAGGGTGTTTGAGACGTGTGCGATGAGGTCGTCAACGCCACTTCCAACAGTTCCTCCTCCTCCCCTCCCCTCGCCCTCCTCCCCTCCCCCTCCCCCCTCCTCCTCCTCCCCCTCCTCCTCCTCCCCTCGCCTCCCAACCCCACCATCAAACACACGAGCATGGTTCATTGGGACGGAGCGTCCTACCGTGGGTGTAGCTGACCCCAGGGCTGAGGGAGGCGGGCATGGTCAGGACTTCTTTGCTGGGGGTGTGATGCCCCACCTCCTTGTCCCGCTCTTTCCCCTGGCGCTGGCTCATCCTGCCCGGGGTCAGTAGAACGCCCTCATCAGCGCTCGCTGCTGGGAGAGAGAGGAGAGCCGAGTTAGAGGTGGAGCCCCCTAGTGGAGGGCCTGGGAACTACAGCTCCCAGCGAAGTTAAGACTACTGGGAACTACAGCTCCCAGCGACGTTAGACTACTGGGAACTACAGCTCCCAGCGATGTTAGACTACTGGGAACTACAGCTCCCAGCGACTTTAGACTACTGGGAACTACAGCTCCCAGCGACGTTAGACTACTGGGAACTACAGCTCCCAGCGACGTTAGACTACTGGGAACTACAGCTCCCAGCTACCAGTTACTTCAGAGGGCCTCTACTTTGCCGTTTCAAAATATACCCTACAGTGACATCACAAGTGGGAGTGGCCTCCAAGATGTTTGATGGACAGACCAGTCTAGCCTTGGGATGTCACTGCTGGGTGGCCTTTGTAATGGTTGACCAGCATCTGGTGGTGATAAAGGGATGATAAAGGGGTGATAAAGGAGTGATAAAGGGGTGATAAAGGGGTGATAAAGGGTTGATAAAGGGGTGATAAAGGTTTGATAAAGAGGTGATAAAGGGTTGATAAAGTGGTGATAAAGGGGTGATAAAGGAGTGATAAAGGGGTGATAAAGGAGTGATAAAGGGGTGATAAAGGGGTGATAAATGGGTGATAAAGGGGCGTACAACACACGCACCCTGTGGTGCAGGGCAGGACAAGGGGGATCAGCAAAAAACAATATCTGGGTGAACAGACAGAGGTCAAAGGTCGAGGTCTTACCAGAGGAGGAGGGATGCTCCTTGACCTCTGCATGAGGCTAGACAGGTGGATAGATAGACAGGTGGACAGATAGACAGGCAGGTGGACAGACAGACAGGCAGGTGGACAGACAGGCAGGTGGACAGACAGACAGGCAGGTGGACAGACAGGCAGGTGGACAGACAGACAGGCAGGTGGACAGACAGGCAGGTGGACAGACAGACAGGCAGGTGGACAGATGGAGCGGGCAGACAGACAGGGTGTAGAGTGAGGGTGTGGGGGTCCGAGCGGTGGGGTCCAGGTGGAGGAGGAGACGAAGCAGGAGCGCCATGGGAGACAGAGAACACAACATTAGTCCAATCACAGCAGAGCTCAACAATGACCACGTCACACAAAATGGAGGCCGTTTGTTTGATCTTCCACGTGATTACATTTTTTGTATGTAAATGAATAACTAGTTATATAATAGTCTAGTATAATATTATAAAGATGTCCGAAACGTTCCATCTGGGACTGCTAAAGTACTATTTAATGTGTGTGAATATCCATGCAGCTTCCTCTCTGTCCATCTGACATCGCAACCATGTCACCATCCTCCATCTCAGCTGAGCCAGGCTGTACTCATACTATGTAGTACTATATACTATCACCTAGTACTATATACTATCACCTAGTACTATATACTATCACCTAGTACTATATACTATCACCTAGTACTATATACTAATACTATCACCTAGTACTATATACTAATACTATCACCTAGTACTATATACTAATACTATCACCTAGTACTATATACTAATACTATCACCTAGTACTATATACTAATACTATCACCTAGTACTATATACTAATACGATCACCTAGTACTATATACTAATACTATCACCTAGTACTATATACTAATACTATCACCTAGTACTATATACTAATACTATCACCGAGTACTATATACTAATACTATCACCTAGTACTATATACTAATACTATCACCGAGTACTATATACTAATACTATCACCTAGTACTATATATATAATATATAATAATATATATATATATATATATACAGTAATATATACAGTAATATATGTAGATATATATATATATATATATTATAGTACTATATCCAGACTATCTACAAGCCACTGCGTTGCCATGGAACTGAACGAGGGTCATCCTCAATCACGAAGGGGGCGGGGCTTAACCATCAAAACACTCCACATGATTGGACAGTCGGTGACCGACCAGGGGCCAGATGCTGGTTTGTGATTGGTGGTTTGACAGGGATGAGGGATTAGATGGTGGACAGTGAGAGCTGCTTAAGACAATGAAGCAGCTTAGATGAGGTCAGCAAAGGTTTCAGCAGGTCGAAGGTTGGCTTCTTAATGTCATCAAACACCCCCTACTATCCTCTCAGTACTAACACGAACACACTGCTTTACACTCACAACCATTCATATAGTGTGTACCCTTTCCTGTGATTGTATACATTCTTAGTTGATCACTTCTCAATGTATATCTTTTTAGATTGTAATCGTATTGTATTTTTGACATTCACATTGTCTTTGAATCTTGTTTTGCATCTTATTTGTATTTTTCTTCCTCCGTGCTACGTGAAATGTAAATGTACGTGTTCCATGTCAATAAAGCTTTGAATTCAAATAGTCAAGGGTGATAATTCCATGCTATGGAGGCTTGCTCTGCTGGAGGGTGGAGACATGGGAGCAGCAGAGGGAGGTGGTGGAGCTCAGAGCTAGATAAGCAGTAAGAGGCTGGCTGGAGGGTGGAGACATGGGAGCAGCAGAGGGAGGTGGAGGAGGTGGTGGAGGTGGAGCTCAGAGCTAGATAAGCAGTAAGAGGCTGGCTGGGTTTCACATGCTGATGAAGATGTGATAAGGTGAAGGAGTAAACACATCACTGTGGAGAACAGCTCATAAGGAGCACTGCTGGTGATGACTACCACCTCTTCAGCTGCATGACGAGGTGGTAGTCATCACATGATTAATGTTAATTAAAGTTTTCTACATTACCCCCACCTTATCGCTATAACCTTGCCCTAGAAGCCAGCGGATTACGTTCATTCACACGCACGCCCACGTACGCACACTCAAACACACACACATACATACACACACATGCACAAACACACACACACACACACACACACACACACACACACACACACACACACACCTGTTGGATGCTGCAGTCGGAGTGAAATATTGTTCATTTAATTTTAGCGCTGATGCGTTTTAGACATGATTAGTGTTTGGGAAGGTCAGTTGTTTCACCTGAAACAGATCTGGCTGGACCTCATTAGAGTAAAAGGAACTTGATACACACACTGTGTGTGTGTGTGTGTGTGTGTGTGTGTGTGTGTGTGTGTGTGTGTGTGTGTGTGTGTGTGTGTGTGTGTGTGTGTGTGTGTGTGTGTGTGTGTAAAACTGGAAAAGTGGAGAAGAGAGAGGGAGAGAGAGAGAGACAGAGAGCCAGTGAGGTTTTTTCAAACTGCTTTGGCAATGTAAATGTTTGTTTTCCATGCCAGTAAAGCTCTTTTGAATTGAGAGGGAGAGCGAGGGATAAGAAGAGAGAGAGAGGGATACTGATCTAGAAACAGAGAGAGATAGTGAGAGAGAGAAGGAAAGAGAGAGAGATAAAGGGAGAGAGAAGGAAAGAGAGAAGGAAATAGAGAGACCAGGAGGTTGAATACTAGTGAAGTTGACATTCAGAAGTTCTCGGCGGTCGACCCGACGACCACCTTCAGTCCATGATGCTGCGTCACCATGACGACCATATCATTCCATCTTATTCACATTCACAAGACAACCACTACATGTGGAGGGTTGTTTATAGCGTGTGGTTTGTGTTTCCTGTTTCCTGTTTCCTGTGCTGATTAACAAACTCATACATTTTAAACGTATATTCAATAAATATAATAGATACATTCATAAAAGAATTATAAGTATAGGGCATAAGAATTTCAAATAAGGAAACAAATATAAATGAATAGAAGAAATGAATCCCGTTTCCAACGCGGAAACAGGTGTAGTCCAAGGTCGTGTCGTTACCGTGGAAACAACACAACCAGATGTGGGTCATGGATGGGTCGTGGTGTGTGTGGCGCGTATGTGCGTGTCTGTGTGTGCGTGTGCGTGTACTCACCACAGGTTTGTCCTCCTGCTGAGATTCAGAAGAAGACTCCATCTTGGAGTCAACAGAAACAGGCCTCTAGATCAACATGTCTGCCAGGGAGAGAGACATAGAGACAGAGAGAGAGAGAGGGAGGATGAGAGAGAGAGGATGAGAGAGAGAGAGAGAGAGAGAGAGAGAGAGAGAGAGAGAGAGAGAGAGAGAGAGAGAGAGAGAGAGAGAGAGAGAGAGGATGAGAGAGAGAGGATGAGAGAGAGAGAGAGAGAGAGAGAGAGAGAGAGAGAGAGAGAGAGAGAGAGAGAGAGAGAGAGAGAGAGAGAGAGAGAGAGAGAGAGAGAGAGAGAGAAAGAGAGAGAGAGAGAGAGAGAGAGAGAGAGAGAGAGAGAGAGACAGACTGATTAGTTATTTGGCTGGAGGAGGAAATGTTTTAATGTTGTAGGTCACTCTTGGAAAGAGATAGTTAATGTAAATGAGACTTCACTGGTGAAAGATGTTCTGTTCCTGTGTTTGATACTAGTTCTTTCCTAGAGCTGGAGAACACACAGAAACTGGTTAGCACACATCGCTAACGTACCAACAACACATTCTACCACGTGCCCTTGAGCAACATGAGGTTGTGTGTTGTCCCTGACACAGACCACAAGGTGTACCGAGTCCTGTCTGAACTAGCGGCCAGACAGACCAATACCAGATCAATACCACTACTGGGCTCTACTTCCAATACCAGATCAATACCACTACTGGGCTCTACTTCCAATACCAGATCAATACCACTACTGGGCTCTACTTCCAATACCAGATCAATACCACTACTGGGCTCTACTTCCAATACCAGATCAATACCACTACTGGGCTCTACTTCCAATACCAGATCAATACCACTACTGGGCTCTACTTCCAATACCAGATCAATACCACTACTGGGCTCTACTTCCAATACCAGATCAATACCACTACTGGGCTCTACTTCCAATACCAGATCAATACCACTACTGGGCTCTACTTCCAATACCAGATCAATACCACTACTGGGCTCTACTTCCAATACCAGATCAATACCACTACTGGGCTCTACTTCCAATACCAGATCAATACCACTACTGGGCTCTACTTCCAATACCAGATCAATACCACTACTGGGCTCTACTTCCAATACCAGATCAATACCACTACTGGGCTCTACTTCCAATACCAGATCAATACCACTACTGGGCTCTACTTCCAATACCAGATCAATACCACTACTGGGCTCTACTTCCAATACCAGATCAATACCACTACTGGGCTCTACTTCCAATACCAGATCAATACTTTTTCCAGAACCTTACTTTGAGGGTTAACATATTCTTCTACAATAAACAAGAAATCAATCTTCTCTTTAATTCCTCAATCTTGTAATGAAGAGTGAAACATGGCTGACAGAGCAGGACCCCGAAGTCCGCTTATCTCCCAGGACTCTCAGGGAGGGGAAATAGGAATGTGTCTAGGTGTGTGTGTGTCTAGGTGTGTGTATGACTAGGTGTGTGTGTGTGTGTGTGTGTCTAGGTGTGTGTGTCTAGGTGTGTTTGTGTCTAGGTGTGTGTATGACTAGGTGTGTGTGACTAGGTGTGTGTGACTAGGTGTGTGTATGACTAGGTGTGTGTGTGTGTGTGTGTCTAGGTGTGTGTATGACTAGGTGTGTGTGTGTGTGTGTGTCTAGGTGTGTGTGTCTAGGTGTGTTTGTGTCTAGGTGTGTGTATGACTAGGTGTGTGTGACTAGGTGTGTGTGACTAGGTGTGTGTATGACTAGGTGTGTTTGTGTCTAGGTGTGTGTATGACTAGGTGTGTGTGTGTGTCTAGGTGTGTGTGTGTGTGTCTAGGTGTGTTTGTGTCTAGGTGTGTGTATGACTAGGTGTGTGTGTGTGTGTGTGTCTAGGTGTGTGTGTCTAGGTGTGTTTGTGTCTAGGTGTGTGTGTGTCTAGGTGTGTGTGTGTCTAGGTGTGTTTGTGTCTAGGTGTGTGTATGACTAGGTGTGTGTGTGTCTATGTGTGTGTGTCTATGTGTGTGTGTGTCTAGGTGTTTGTGTCTAGGTGTGTGTATGACTAGGTGTGTGTGTGTCTATGTGTGTGTGTCTATGTGTGTGTGTGTCTAGGTGTTTGTGTCTAGGTGTGTTTGTGTCTAGGTGTGTGTATGACTAGGTGTGTGTGTGTGTGTGTGTGTCTAGGTGTGTGTGTCTAGGTGTGTTTGTGTCTAGGTGTGTGTATGACTAGGTGTGTGTATGACTAGGTGTTTGTGTCTAGGTGTGTGTATGACTAGGTGTGTGTGTGTCTAGGTGTTTGTGTCTAGGTGTGTGTATGACTAGGTGTGTGTGTGTGTCTATGTGTGTGTGTCTATGTGTGTTTGTGTGTCTATGTGTGTGTGTCTATGTGTGTGTGCGTGTGTGTGTGCGTGCGTTGCTCCACACCCAGCTGAGGGGGATCCAGACAGAGCAGATGATGGCCACACAGCCACTTGAAGGATGAATGAGCTGGAAGCTTTCCACCATGCTGTCACGACAGGATTCCTGCTGACTAACCGTAGTATGCAATCCCCGCTACCACCTGGCTAACACTCAATTGTGATTCATGCTACATGTAGTAGCAGTAGTGGACTAACAGTAGTCTCTGTGCTACATAGCTAACAGTAGCATGTGACACTTGCCAACAGCATAACATGTTTGGCACCTTTGCACGCTCTAATCAAATCAAATGTCCTTGTGAGCTCTTTATCTGTATACAAGGAGCTGCAACCTACTGGTCAGACAGTCTGAAGGCCTCTCTAGGGATGACGTGAGGTCGCAGCCTCAGTCTGCAGGACTTCATCTGGAGCCAGCTGGCACAGAGATGCTAATTAACCAGAGAGCTCTCCCAGGATAGAGCCCACCTCCCTCTCCATTAAACATTCAGCAGCGCAGGTGAACCGGCCCCCAGCGGGGGGGAAGAGGCCCCCAGCGGGGGGGAAGAGGCCCCCAGCGGGGGGAAGAGGCCCCCAGCGGGGGGGAAGAGGAAGAGGCCCCCAGCGGGGGGGAAGAGGCCCCCAGCGGGGGGGAAGAGGCCCCCAGCGGGGGGGAAGAGGAAGAGGCCCCCAGCGGGGGGGAAGAGGCCCCCAGCGGGGGGGAAGAGGCCCCCAGCGGGGGGGAAGAGGCCCCCAGCGGGGGGAAGAGGCCCCCAGCGGGGGAGAGGCCCCCAGCGGGGGGAAGAGAGGCCCCCAGCGGGGGGAAGAGGCCCCCAGCGGGGGGGGAAGAGGCCCCCAGCGGGGGGGAAGAGGAAGAGGCCCCCAGCGGGGGGGAAGAGGCCCCCAGCGGGGGGAAGAGGCCCCCAGCGGGGGGGAAGAGGCCCCCAGCGGGGGGGAAGAGGAAGAGGCCCCCAGCGGGGGGGAAGAGGCCCCCAGCGGGGGGAAGAGGCCCCCAGCGGGGGGGAAGAGGCCCCCAGCGGGGGGGAAGAGGCCCCCAGCGGGGGGGAAGAGGAAGAGGCCCCCAGCGGGGGGAAGAGGCCCCCAGCGGGGGGGGAAGAGGAAGAGGCCCCCAGCGGGGGGGAAGAGGCCCCCAGCGGGGGGGAAAGAGGGCCCCCAGCGGGGGGGAAGAGAGGCCCCCAGCGGGGGGAAGAGGCCCCCAGCGGGGGGGAAGAGGAAGAGGCCCCCAGCGGGGGGAAGAGGCCCCCAGCGGGGGGAAGAGGCCCCCAGCGGGGGGGAAGAGGCCCCCAGCGGGGGGGAAGAGGCCCCCAGCGGGGGGAAGAGGCCCCCAGCGGGGGGGAAGAGGAAGAGGCCCCCAGCGGGGGGGAAGAGGCCCCCAGCGGGGGGAAGAGGAAGAGGCCCCCAGCGGGGGGGAAGAGGAAGAGGCCCCCAGCGGGGGGGAAGAGGCCCCCAGCGGGGGGGAAGAGGCCCCCAGCGGGGGGGAAGAGGCCCACTCGGTATGGAGCAGCTGATATACTTGAGCCAGCGTTCATGTATAGGATGTAAACGTAATGCATGTTGACTGAAGGGACCGTTACTCTGTACACTAGGCCTTCACTGTCACTATGGCAACCTCCTCATATTCCTTTAAAGACAACATGACATAAAAAGTGGATGTCAATTGATGTACATGCATCTTAAACATCTAGGCCAAACTATTTCACATTCAAATCTGAGTAATCTTAACTTCTAAATCTACAAAAGTAAGGTTGTGATGGAATGTCATCATAATCCAACCACAGTAGGCACAATAAAACTAACCAACTAGCCAATCATATGGTGGCCACTGGCCCCGCCCCAACATCCCACCATTCTGTAGACCAGACCATGAGGAGCATGTGACAGCAGACTCACTGTCTCTTTATACTGGTCGCTAAGCAACAAGACACTGTCCCTGTCTCGTAGCCACAAGACACTGCCCCATTATACTGGTCACTTAGCAACAAGACACTGTCACTTTATACTGGTCTCTTAGCAACAAGACACTGTCCCTGATATGTCATACACTTACACTGGTCGCTTAGCAACAATACACTGTCCTTGTCATTTAGTAACAACTCTGTCCTTGTTGCTTCATACCGGTTGCTTAGTAACAAATACACAGTCCCTGTTGTTTAGCAACAAGACAGCAGCTTCATAGGCTGAGGCTCCTATTGGACACTTAACAACAAGACAGTGGTTGGTTGCTAACGATGTGACTGTGATTGCTAGGCAATTTGATTGTGTGGTTGCTATGCATTGTGACTGTGGTTGCTAGACAATGTGGCTGTGGTTGCTAGGCAATTGGGACTGTGGCGCAGATAGCTCACAGAGAATGTGAACTAGGTGAAATAACAGGTTATTTAAATAGAGCAAAAGATAGGAAAAAGAGGTGAAACGTCCACGTGATATTAAACGTGCCAGGTATTCCTCTCCTCCTCAGCTTGAGGAGACAGAGGAGAGGAGGAGGCAGACACAGTAGCTCCAACACCTTTACACCACCTTACACCACCTTTAACCCTGAACCACCCGCTGGACGGCCTAGGGGAGTAATTCCACAACTGGGCTGGGCCACATATCATAGCTGCTCTGGCCATCTCTCCAACGTGGTCACACAGCTTACGGCTATGTGGTGGACTTTAGAATCCTATGTTTTGAGTCATTCAGAGCGTACAAGATAAGAAAAGGACGTAAACAAATGTCTGCACATGCTCAGTGGCTCACTTGCAAATCTGCTCGTGGTCAGCCAAGACTTGCAGGCTCTGATGGAGCACAAGTGACCACTGACGTCAATCTGCAGTATATATCTACCGCTACAAAAGGACAGGGCTTAAACACGCTGCTACATAGAATGAGAACAGAGGGCCCACTGGGGCTGGGCTGGAGGAATGGGAACTATTTTATTGTCAAATGAGATGTTGGGCCTGGAGCACATTGGCCAACATTCGCTATTCATATGCAAACGAGGCCATCGGAGGGGATTTACATAGCAAATAGACCTTGCGTAGGAACTTACCACACGTGTGGCCAATGTATACCATGTTGGTTTGTTGTAAAAAGCATTCGGATCACAGATCCCACTGAGGTTCCTCTCTTGATGCTCACGACGAGCAACGAACCGCCACTTTTCCCCGGTTACCGTCACTACCCCGGTAACCATCCATCCCAACGCATGGACTACATTTAACCCCGGATACCGTCACTACCCCCGTAACCATGGACTACATTTAACCCCGGTTACCGTCACTACCCCGTAACCATCCATCCCAACGCATGGACTACAGTTAACCCTGGTTACCATCACTACCCCCGTAACCATGGACTACATTTAACCCCGGTTACCGTCACTACCCCGTAACCATCCATCCCAACGCATGGACTACAGTTAACCCTGGTTACCATCACTACCCCGGTAACCATGGACTACAGTTAACCCCGGTTACCATCACTACCCCGTAACCATCCATCCCAACGCATGGACTACAAGAAACCTGCAGCATGCGATGGGGAAACAGTCTCATCTGATTAACATAGTGGTCTCTACGTTTATATATACACATATATGTTTATATATATATGTTTATATCTATGTTTATATATCTATGTTTATATCTAAGTTTATATATACACATATATGTTTATATATATATACATATAATTTTAAATATAAACATATGTTTATAGATATCTATGTTTATATCTATGTTTATATATAAACATATGTGTATATATGGAAACATATGTGTGCGTATATAGAAACATATATGTGTATATATATAAACATATATGTGTATATATAAACGTAGATATAAACATAGATATAAACATATGTATAAACATATATGTGTATATATATATAAACATATATAATATATATATATATATATATATGAGATATTACATAATTCAGCCCAATGACGTCTGGTGACAGAACCGTGTCGATTTGCATCGGAATAACATTAAGATAGTAGAGGAAAGTAGAAGATTAAAATGTAGACAGTAGAGAAATAGAAGGAGATAAGAGGTTGTAAAATAAGAGCCAAGAGGAGCCCAACAGCATTAGCCAGGATAGGAGGAGAAGATGTCATATTCAACACACATTAAACACATGAACACCGTGACATGTACCTTTCTTTATGCTGGATCTCCTCGATCGATAACCCGCTGGTCAAATCGCTAATATATCGATATCTATAATAATGTAATTATGGTATAATATATGGACCGAGTGGCACTCCGAGTCGCTGCCGACGTTTTCCAGACCTTTCTATAATCTGCTTTCTTCAACACACGAGCCCTCCGTGTCCAGATCCCCTCTAACGACTTCTAATCGGCCGGGTCCGCTTCATTCCAGGGTTATATTGGTGATCTTTGGTCAAATGGGTTCTTCTCGTACGACCGAGCCGACAGCCGAGCAGCGGTCGTTGCTTCTTTTCGATTGGTGATCGATCTGTCATGCCTGGCTGCGCATAGCAATGACACACCTCTCTGGCTCGACTGCTTCTGTCTCGTCCAACGTCTCTCAACCATAGATGTATTGTAACCTAAATGTTACCAAACACCACCACACCACATAAGATACTAGAATAGATGAGAGTAGAATGTCACATATTATGTCGCTGAACACCACACCTGTAATGGCGACAGTCCAGCCCGGTCGCGTTATAATACCGTTATAACACGATTACACTATTTTGCACCATGTACTGTAGTGTGTTCAATTTAATTGAATGCATCACAGTGTGGCGCACACACACCGGCAAAATCACCCGTCGGCAGTGTGGAATGAGCGGCATGTGTGTGCGGCGTAGTGCGACCCCTAGCGGTGTGCTTTGACCTGCAGCCGCTGGTTACAAAATATACCAACGCTGGACATTGGACAAAATAACTGGACAAAATAATATGGAACGTTTTATGGATTTTAGAGCTTCTATATATGAAGTATACTGAGTCTTCATAAGTATAAAAGATAAAAACAGAGCAGTCTGTTACACTTTACATAAATATTTGCACATTGTTGAACACCGTACATCTGACTCAGGTAAACATATATATCTTTCATATAGCCCACTACCGGTATATCAGGTTTATGTGTGTTATTCCCTGTCACCTGCCACCCACATACACACACACACACACACACACACACACACACACACACACACACACACACACACACACACACACACACACACACACACACACACACTCTCTCTCTCTCTCTCTCTCTCTCACACACACACACACACACACACACACACACACACACACACACACACACACACTCTCTCTCTCTCACACACACACACACACTCTCACACACACACACACACACACACACACACACGCACACACTCTCACACACTCTCTCTCTCTCACACACACACACGCACACACTCTCCCACACACATACACACACACACACACACACACTCTCACACGCACGCACTGTCGTGGCAATTCCTTTATGAGATATTGCGTCTAGGACAGAAGAGACTTCTAAATGCAAAAACAAAAATCACACAATACTTGTAGAAAATTAAACTATTTAATGTGTGCATACATTAGTCTCCTCTCTAGCAGTGTGAGCCCAGAACAGTTTCACCCCCTCCCCGCAATGCAACTGTCCTTACATCATGTGAGGGAAATGTTGACATGCAGGACTTGTTCTCGTAAAGATAGGGGACTTCTTCCTTGTGACCGGTTCACGCCAGGCAAACAGTTTACAGCAAAGAGGAGCTAGATAGCACAACCTGAAGTCAACAAAGCTTCAATGATTACAACTAAACAACTTATGTATTTTCCATCAACACACACACACACACACACACACACACACACACACACACACACACACACACACACACACACACACACACACACACACACACACACACACACATTTGCAGCAGCGTAACTAAATTATCTTAATCCTGGCGATTACGTATCACAAATAAAGCACACAGCGCGTCGCTTTGACATCAACATCCATCATCCATCCATCCATCATCCATCCATCCGTCATCCATCCAACCAACCAACCAACCAACCAACCATCGCATCCTGCGGTGCGTTGCTCACAACACCGCCGAGCGTTCCCACAATGCTCAGCGAGAACAACCACCAAGATGGCTGACGCTATGGAGGAGTACGAGAAAGAAGCAGGCTGCGTCCCTATCCTGCATCCCGAGGTATGGGCAACACGCCTCTTGTTTTTGCACGGAGGTAAAATGCACCAGCGGCTCGTCCATCCCCTGTAGCGGCGCCTCGGGGCCGATGTGCTGCAGACTTGTCGGTGTCCGATGCCCTGCCTCCCCGGAGGTGGCTGCTAGCTAGCCCTAGCCCTGCTGCAT
>JACYXH010000483.1:142500-177500 GCA_026745465.1 Lota lota | reverse complement strand
GATATAATATAGGAGATATAATGATATATAGCTATATATTACATATATAACAGATATAGCTATAGTAGAACAGATATATATAGCTATATATTACATATATAACAGATATAGATATAGCTATAGTAGAACAGCTATGATATATAGCTATATATTACATATATAACAGCTATAGCTATAGTAGAACAGCTATGATATATAGCTATGTATTACATATATAACAGATATAGATATAGCTATAGTAGAACAGCTATGATATATAGCTATATATTACATATTTAACAGCTATAGATATAGCTTTAGTAGAACAGCTATGATATATAGCTTTATATTACATATATAACAGATATAGATATAGCTATAGTAGAACAGATATATAGCTATATATTACATATATAACACATAGATATAGCTATAGTAGAACAGCTATGATATATAGCTATATATTACATATATAACAGCTATAGATATAGCTATAGTAGAACAGATATGATATATAGCTATATATTACATATATAACAGCTATAGATATAGCTATAGTAGAACAGCTATGATATATAGCTATATATTACATATATAACAGCTATAGATATAGCTATAGTAGAACAGATATATAGCTATATATTACATATATAACAGACATAGATATAGCTATAGTAGAACAGCTATGATATATAGCTATATATTACATATATAACAGCTATAGATATAGCTATAGTAGAACAGATATATAGCTATATATTACATATATAACAGCTATAGATATAGCTATAGTAGAACAGATATATAGCTATATATTACATATATAACAGCTATAGATATAGCTTTAGTAGAACATCTATGATATATAGCTATATATTACATATATAACAGCTATAGATATAGCTATAGTAGAACAGATATGATATATAGCTATATATTACATATATAACAGCTATAGATAGAGCTATAGTAGAACAGATATATAGCTATATATTACATATATAACAGCTATAGATATAGCTTTAGTAGAACACCTATGATATATAGCTATATATTACATATATAACAGCTATAGATATAGCTATAGTAGAACAGATATATAGCTATATATTACATATATAACAGCTATAGATATAGCTATAGTAGAACAGATATATAGCTATATATTACATATATAACAGCTATAGATATAGCTATAGTAGAACAGCTATGATATATAGCTATATATTACATATATAACAGCTATAGATATAGCTATAGTAGAACAGATATATAGCTATATATTACATATATAACAGCTATAGATATAGCTATAGTAGAACAGATATATAGCTATATATTACATATATAACAGCTATAGATATAGCTATAGTAGAACAGATATATAGCTATATATTACATATATAACAGCTATAGATATAGCTATAGTAGAACAGCTATGATATATAGCTATATATTACATATATAACAGCTATAGATATAGCTATAGTAGAACAGATATATAGCTATGTATTACATATATAACAGCTATAGATATAGCTATAGTAGAACAGATATATAGCTATATATTACATATATAACAGCTATAGATATAGCTATAGTAGAACAGATATATAGCTATATATTACATATATAACAGCTATAGATAGAGCTATAGTAGAACAGATATATAGCTATGTATTACATATATAACAGCTATAGATATAGCTGTAGTAGAACAGATGATATATAGCTATGTATTACATATATAACAGCTATAGATATAGCTATAGTAGAACAGATATATAGCTATGTATTACATATATAACAGCTATAGATATAGCTATAGTAGAACAGATATATAGCTATGTATTACATATATAACAGCTATAGATATAGCTTTAGTAGAACAGATGCGCTGATGTGAAACAGAGCATGACCTAGCTCCGCCCCTCTCCGGGGGTGCGTTTGGTTCTCAGCGTGGACCCCACGCGGCTCCTCCTGACCTTCAACGTGTCGGTGAACCTGGGGGACAAGTACCACAAGAACACGGCACTGCACTGGGCCGTGCTGGCCGGCAACACCACCGTCATCAGCCTGCTGCTGGAGGCCAACGCCAACGTAGACGCCCAGAACATCAAGGTACCATCCCATAATACCACCTCACATCCTGTAACACCACCTCACACCCCATAACACCACCGTCATCAGCCTGCTGCTGGAGGCCAACGCCAACGTAGACGCCCAGAACATCAAGGTAACCTCCTGTAACACCACCTCCTGTAACACCACCTCCTGTAACACCACCTCCTGTAACACCACCTCCTGTAACACCACCTCCTGTAACACCACCTCACCTCCCATAACACCACCTCCTGTAACACCACCTCCTGTAACACCACCTCCTGTAACACCACCTCCTGTAACACCACCTCACCTCCCATAACACCACCTCCTGTAACACCACCTCCTGTAACACCACCTCACATAACACCACCTCACATAACACCACCTCACCTCCCATAACACCACCTCACATCCCATAACACCACCTCACACCTCACCTCCCATAACACCACCTCACATCCCATAACACCACCTCACACCTCACATCCAATAACACCACCTCACATCCAATAGCACCACCTCACATCCCATAACACCACCTCACACCTCACATCCAATAGCACCACCTCACATGATGTCGTGGTGTGATGTCAGGCTGTGTGTGATGGTATAATGTCATGCCGTGTGTGATGGTATGATGTCATGCCGTGTGTGATGGTATGATGTCATGCCGTGTGTGATGGGATGATGTCATGCCGTGTGTGATGACATCACAGGGGGAGACTCCTCTGGACCTGGCCAAGCAGAGGAAGAACGTGTGGATGATCAACCACCTGCAGGAGGCCCGGCAGGCCAAGGGCTACGACAGCCCGTCCTACCTGAAGAGGCTGAAGATAGACAAGGTACACACACACACACACACACACACACACACACACACACACACACACACACACACACACACACACACACACACACACACACACACACACACACACACACACACACACAGCCCGTCCTACCTGAAGAGGCTGAAGATAGACAAGGTACACACACACACACACACACACACACACACACACACACACACACACACACACACACACACACACACACACACACACACACACACACACACACAGCCCGTCCTACCTGAAGAGGCTGAAGATAGACAAGGTACACACACACACACACACACACACACACACACACACACACACACACACACACACACACACACACACACACACACACACACACACACAGCCCGTCCTACCTGAAGAGGCTGAAGATAGACAAGGTACACACACACACACACACACACACACACACACACACACACACACACACACACACACACAGCTGAAGACGTTGTGTTTGAGGTTCATGTAGTAAACTCTGGTGTATAAACCAAGCATCTCTCTACTTGCATGTATACATGATCATGTGTGTGTATATATATGTTTATATATATATTATATATATATTTAAGAACTGTTTTAACCCGCCGTGTTGCCCGTACTCAGCTGTTCTTAGCTGATCAAGGTATTGATTATAGATGATATATGATTGATGACAGTGTGCTCAGTGTGTAGGTATAGTTGTAGATGGTAGGGATGATAATAGATCCATAAACTAGTCATGTTAGGCTCTCTCTCCATGTCTCCCTCTCTCTACCTCTCTCTACCTCTCTCTCCCTATGTCTCTACCTCTCTCTACCTCTCTCTCCCTATGTCTACCTCTCTCTCCCTATGTCTCTACCTCTCTCTACCTCTCTCTCCCTATGTCTCTACCTCTCTACCTCTCTCTCCCTATGTCTCTACCTCTCTCTACCTCTCTCTCCCTATGTCTCTACCTCTCTACCTCTCTACCTCTCTCTACCTCCCCTCTCAATGGTGAAACACTTACAACCCAGCTTGGTTTGCATGGGAAACATTCACATGTAAAGCTGTTGAAACGGTGGGCCTAGCTTATAGAAAACACAAAACAGAATTATTGAATGAACAGTGAATTATAGAGAAGGAAGTAGGTAGAATATAAATAATCTCTCTCTCTCCATCTCTCTCTCTCTCTCTCTCTCTCTCGCCCCGTCTCTCTCTCTCTCTCCCCGTCTCTCTCTCTCTCTCCCCCCCAGGACTTCCGTCAGAAGGTCATGCTGGGGACCCCCTTCCTGGTGATCTGGTTGGTGGGTTTCATCGCTGACCTAGACGTTGACTCCTGGTTGGCTAAGGGCCTGATGTACGCAGCCGTGTGGTTGGCTGTTCAGTTCCTCTCCAAGTACGACCCGCCCACACACACACACACTCTGACACACGCGCACACACTCTGACACACACTGACACATGCACACACGCTCACTCTGACACACACTGACACATGCACACACGCTCACTCTGACACACACTGACACACACACACACACACTCTGACACACGCACACACACTCTGACACGCACAGTTCTCCAGGTTCTCTGTTTACTAGGTTCTCCAGGTTCTCTGTTTACTAGGTTCTCCAGGTTCTCTGTTTACTAGGTTCTACAGGTTCTCTGTTTACTAGGTTCTCTAGGTTCTCTGTTTACTAGGTTCTCCAGGTTCTCTGTTTACTAGGTTCTCCAGGTTTTCTGTTTACTAGGTTCTCTAGGTTCTCTGTTTACTAGGTTCTCCAGGTTATCTGTTTACTAGGTTCTCCAGGTTTTCTGTTTACTAGGTTCTCTAGGTTCTCTGTTTACTAGGTTCTCCAGGTTTTCTGTTTACTAGGTTCTCCAGGTTCTCTGTTTACTAGGTTCTCTAGGTTCTCTGTTTACTAGGTTCTCCAGGTTATCTGTTTACTAGGTTCTCTAGGTTCTCTGTTTACTAGGTTCTCCAGGTTTTCTGTTTACTAGGTTCTCCAGGTTCTCTGTTTACTAGGTTCTCCAGGTTCTCCGTTGACCATGTTCTCTGTCCTCTCTCAGGGCGTTCTTCGACCACTCCATGCACAGTGCTCTTCCTCTGGGGATCTACCTGGCCACCAAGTTCTGGATGTACACCACCTGGTTCTACTGGTTCTGGAATGATATCCTCTTACTGGTCCAATACAAACGCCTCTACTTATTTAGATACATGTAGGAGACAAGGACATGTGTAGGAGTGTGTGTGTGTGTGGTTAACACGGTGTGTGTGGTTAACACGGTGTGTGTGGTTAGCATGGTGTGTGTGTGTGTGTGTGTGTCGTTAACACGGTGTGTGTGTGTGGTTAACACGGTGTGTGTGTGTGTGGTTAGCATGGTGTGTGTGTGTGGTTAACACGGTGTGTGTGTGTGTGTGTGGATAGCATGGTGTGTGTGGTTAGCATGGTGTGTGTGGTTAGCATGGTGTGTGTGGTTAGCATGGTGTGTGTGTGTGTGTGTGGTTAGCATGGTGTGTGTGGTTAGCATGGTGTGTGTGTGTGTGTGTGTGTGGTTAGCATGGTGTGTGTGTGTGGTTAGCATGGTGTGTGTGTGTGTGGTTAGCATGGTGTGTGTGTGTGTGTGTGGTTAGCATGGTGTGTGTGTGTGTGTGGTTAACACGGTGTGTGTGTGTGTGTGTTAACACGGTGTGTGTGTGTGTGTGTGTTAACACGGTGTGTGTGTGTGTTAACACGGTGTGTGTGTGTGTTAACACGGTGTGTGTGTGTGTGTGTAAAGTGTGTGTGTGTGTGTGTAAAGTGTGTGTGTGTAAAGTGTGTGTGTGTGTGTGTAAAGTGTGTGTGTGTGTGTGTGTAAAGTGTGTGTGTGTGTGTGTAAAGTGTGTGCTCCTTGACCACGGTGCACACCTCCCGTTCGCCACGGTCCACGTTCCCTTCCTGCTCAACAGCGTGGCGCTCTTCTACAACTTTGGGAAGTCCTGGAAGTCCGACCCCGGAATCATCAAGGCCTCCGAGGAGCAGAAGAAGAAGGTGTGGGGGTGGGGGGGTGTGTATAGGGAGGGTGGGTGGGTGGGTGTGTATAGGGAGGGTGGGTGGGTGGGTGTGTGGGTGGGTGGGTGGGTGTGTATAGGGAGGGTGGGTGGGTGGGGGGGTGTGTATAGGGAGGGTGGGTGGGTGGGTGTGTGGGTGGGTGGGTGGGTGTGTATAGGGAGGGTGGGTGGGTGTGTATAGGGAGGGTGGGTGGGTGGGTGGGTGGGTGGGTGTGTATAGGGAGGGTGGGTGGGTGGGTGGGTGTGTATAGGGGGGGTGGGTGGGTGGGTGGGTGGGTGTGTATAGGGGGGGTGGGTGTGTGTGTATGGGGGGGTGGGTGGGTGGGTGTGTATAGGGGGGGTGGGTGTGTGTGTATGGGGGGGTGGGTGGGTGATTGTGTATAGGGGGGGTGGGTGGGTGTGTGTGAGAGGGGGGGTGGGTGGGTGGGTGTATATAGGGGTGGGTGGGTGATTGTGTATAGGGGGGGGGGGGGGGGGGTGCTTCCTAACCTGGGGGCAGAGCCCACTGGGGGTCTGCTGATTTGCATATGGGGTTGAGGGAGATAACTGATTAATGAGATATTATTATTTGGTTTAGAATATGTATGTAAAATATGAAAACAACAGGATGTAAAATGATATAATAAAGAAGTTTATACATTATATATCAAAGTATCAAATGTATTTGACAGTAGATGTTGGAGGATTTTGTGTAATGACAAGATGTCTCTCCTCAGACTATCGTAGAGCTGGCCGAGACCGGCAGTCTGGACCTCAGTGTGTTCTGTAGCACCTGCCTGGTAAGACCCTCTCTCACTCCTGGTCTCACTCTCACTCCTGGTCTCACTCTCACTCCTGGTCTCACACTCACTCCTGTTCACACTCACTCCTGGTCTCACACTCACTCCTGTTCACACTAACTCCTTCTCTCACTCCTGTTCACACGCTCAATCCTGGTCTCACACTCACTCCTGGTCTCACACTCACTCCTGTTCACACTCACTCCTGGTCTCACACTCACTCCTGTTCACACTCACTCCTGGTCTCACACTCACTCCTGTTCACACTCACTCCTGGTCTCACTCTCACTCCTGGTCTCACTCTCACTCCTGGTCTCACACTCACTCCTGGTCACACTCACTCCTGGTCTCACACTCACTCCTGTTCACACTAACTCCTTCTCTCACTCCTGTTCACACGCTCAATCCTGGTCTCACTCTCACTCCTGGTCTCACTGTCACTCCTGTTCACACTATCTATCCTGGTCTCACTCCTGTTCACACTCTCTCCTGGTCTCACTCCTGTTCACACTCTCCTGGTGTCACTCCTGTTCACACTCTCACTCCTTTTCACACTCTCCTGGTCTCACCCCTGTTCACACTCTCGCTCCTGCTCTCACTCCTGTTCTCACTCTCATTCCTGGTCTCACTCTCTCCTGGTCTCACTCTCCTTGTCTCACTCCTGGTCTCCCTTCTGTTCACACTCTCACTCCTGGTCTCCCTTCTGTTCACACTCTCACTCCTGGTCTCACTCTCTCTCCTGGTCTCGCTCCTGTTCACACTCTCACTCCTGTGTATCACTCCTTAGTCAGGGGGCTCCCCGGCCAGCAGGGTTGTGATTGGTTAGAGTGTGTTCCTCCTCCCCAGATCCGGAAGCCAATCCGCTCCAAGCACTGTGCCGTGTGCAACCGCTGCATCGCCAAGTTTGACCACCACTGTCCCTGGGTGGGCAACTGTGTGGGTACGTATCCCCGCGCACCCCCCCACGCACCCCCCCACGCACCCCCCCACGCACCCCCCCACGCACCCCCCCACGCACCCCCCCGCGCACCCCCCCGCGCACCCCCCCACGCACCCCCCCACGCACCCCGGGGAGGTACCGTGGTGCTAGCACTGCTAGTATCAGTATAGCAGTACTAGTACTAGTATCAGTATAGTACTAGTATCAGTATAGCAGTACTAGTACTAGTATCAGTATAGTACTAGTATCAGTATAGCAGTACTAGTATCAGTATAGTACTAGTATCAGTATAGCAGTACTAGTACTAGTATCAGTATAGTACTAGTATCAGTATAGCAGTAGTACTAGTATCAGTATAGCAGTACTAGTACTAGTATCAGTATAGTACTAGTATCAGTATAGTACTAGTATCAGTATAGTACTAGTATCAGTATAGCAGTACTAGTACTAGTACTAGAATCAGTATAGTACTAGTATCAGTATAGCAGTACTAGTACTAGTATCAGTATAGCAGTACTAGTACTAGTATCAGTATAGCAGTACTAGTACTAGTATCAGTATAGCAGTAGTAGTAGCAGTACTAGTATCAGTATAGTACTAGTATCAGTATAGCAGTACTAGTATCAGTATAGCAGTAGTAGTAGCAGTACTAGTATCAGTATAGTACTAGTATCAGTATAGCAGTACTAGTACTTGTATCAGTATAGCAGTACTAGTACTAGTATCAGTATAGTACTAGTATCAGTATAGCAGTACTAGTACTAGTATCAGTATAGTACTAGTATCAGTATAGCAGTACTAGTACTAGTATCAGTATAGTGCTAGTATCAGTATAGCAGTAGTAGTAGTACTAGCAGTACTAGTATCAGTATAGCAGTACTAGTATGGGTATAGCACTAGTACTAGCAGTACTAGTATCAGTAGGGTGTTCATGAATATCCTGTCTGGAACCAATAGGGTTCATGGTATCATTATTATAGACTATTATTAGAGTAGTAGCATTACTATCAATACTATACCAGCGGTAACACTGTTGTGTACTCTTTATGTGTTACATAATGCTGTTTCTATCGTGTGTACAGGAAGTGGGAACCATCGCTACTTCATGGGGTATCTGTTCTTCCTGTTGTGTATGATCTGCTGGATGATCTACGGCTGTATCTGCTGTGAGTCAGGCACACATAATAAGATCTATCTATACGTTATATCTCTATGTTATGTATCTCTCTCTCTCTATATGTTGTATATCTATCTCTCTATATGCTGTATATCTAGACTGGAGGATCCACTGCTCCACCAGCTACTCTAAGGATGGCTTCTGGCTCTATATGTTGTATATCTATCTCTCTATATGCTGTATATCTAGACTGGAGGATCCACTGCTCCACCAGCTACTCTAAGGATAGCTTCTGGCTCTATATGTTGTATATCTATCTCTCTATATGCTGTATATCTAGACTGGAGGATCCACTGCTCCACCAGCTACTCTAAGGATGGCTTCTGGCTCTATATGTTGTATATCTATCTCTCTATATGCTGTATATCTAGACTGGAGGATCCACTGCTCCACCAGCTACTCTAAGGATGGCTTCTGGCTCTACCTGACCCAGATCGCCTCCTGTTCCCCCTGGATGTTCTGGATGTTCCTCAACAGTGTGTTCCACTTCATGTGGGTCGCTGTGCTCATCCTGTGTCAGCTGTACCAGGTGAGACCCTACCTCCTACCCCCTACTCCCTACCTCCTACCCCCTACCTCCTACCACCCTACCTCCTACCATCCCTACCTCCTACCTCCTACCCCCTACTCCCTACCTCTTACCTCCTACCTCCTACCCCCTACCAAGGCTCCCCAGAGGAAACACAAACACTAGGAACTGGAACAGACTCAGATTGTAACTGCTAAGTGTTCTGATTGGTTTGATCATTCCCCTGTGGCTTCTGATTGGTCGGATGTGTCCCTGTGTGTTGTGATTGGTCATATAACTTCCTGAGTGTTCTGATTGGTGGGGATGTGTCGCTGTGTGTTCTGATTGGCCAGATGTGTCACTGTGTGTTCTGATTGGCCGGATGTGTCCCTGTGTGTTCTGATTGGCCGGATGTGTCCCTGTGTGTTGCAGATCGCAGGTCTGGGCATCACCACCAACGAGCGGATGAACGCCCGCAGATACAAACACTTCAAAGTCACCGCCACCTCCATCGAGAGCCCCTTCAAGTGAGGAGGGAGGGGAGGGGGGGGGGGGGGGAGGGGAGGAGGAGGGGGGAGGGAGGGGAGGAGGGAGGGAGGGGGGAGGAGGGAGTGGGGAGAGATAGATAATTTGCTAACTGACTCCTACTACTGCTGTTGGCTAACGTGTGTGTGTGTCTGTGTCTGTGTCTGTGTCTGTCTGTCTGTCTGTGTGTGTGTGTGTGTGTGTGTGTGTGTGTGTAGCCATGGGTGTGTGAGGAACCTGATAGATTTCTTCGAGGTGCGGTGCTGTGGTCTGATCCGGCCGGTACCAGTGGACTGGACCAGTCAGTACACGGTGGAGTACGAGCAGACCTCGGGGTCCGGCTACCAGCTGGTCTAGAGGAGGGGAGGGTCCACCTCACCCCCTCTCCCCCCCAGGACTGAACACGCAGAAGCCCACCTGAGCAGAACGTCTAATCACCTGGCAGGACTCGCATGCTGAAAGACCACAACACACCATCCGTGCTGCCACGCCCCTATACTACTGCCCCCTAGTACTACCACCTAGTACTACTGTCAGCACCTAGTACTACCACCTAGTACTGCTATCAGCACCTAGTACTACCACCTAGTACTACTGCCCCCTAGTACTACCACCTAGTACTACTGTCAGCACCTAGTACTACCACCTAGTACTGCTATCAGCACCTAGTACTACCACCTAGTACTACTGCCCCCTAGTACTACCACCTAGTACTGCTGTCAGCACCTAGTACTACCACCTAGTACTACTGTCAGCACCTAGTACTACCACCTAGTACTGCTATCAGCACCTAGTACTACCACCTAGTACTACTGCCCCCTAGTACTACCACCTAGTACTACTGTTAGCACCTAGTACTACCACCTAGTACTGCTATCAGCACCTAGTACTACCACCTAGTACTACTGCCCCCTAGTACTACCACCTAGTACTACTGTCAGCACCTAGTACTACCACCTAGTACTACTGCCCCGCTAGTACTACCACCTAGTACTGCTATCAGCACCTAGTACTACCACCTAGTACTACTGCCCCCTAGTACTACCACCTAGTACTGCTATCAGCACCTAGTACTACCACCTAGTACTGCTATCAGTACCTAGTACTACCACCTAGTACTGCTATCAGCACCTAGTACTACCACCTAGTACTGCTGTCAGCACCTAGTACTACCACCTAGTACTGCTATCAGCACCTAGTACTACCACCTAGTACTGCTATCAGCTAACCCTAGTACTGAACCACCTAGTACTGCTATCCAGCTACACCTAGTACTGCTGTCAGCACCTAGTACTACCACCTAGTACTGCTATCAGCACCTAGTACTACCACCTAGTACTGCTATCAGTACCTAGTACTACCACCTAGTACTGCATGCTACCTAGTACTACCATCTAGTACTGAGTGCTACCTAGTACTGAGTGCTACCTAGTACTACCATCTAGTACTGAGTGCTACCTAGTACTACCATCTAGTACTGAGTGCTACCTAGTACTACCATCTAGTACTGAGTGCTACCTAGTACTGAGTGCTACCTAGTACTACCATCTAGTACTGAGTGCTACCTAGTACTGAGTGCTACCTAGTACTACCATCTAGTACTGAGTGCTACCTAGTACTGAGTGCTACCTAGTACTGAGTGCTACCTAGTACTACCATCTAGTACTGAGTGCTACCTAGTACTGAGTGCTACCTAGTACTACCATCTAGTACTCACACCAGTACTTCTGCTGACCATCCAATCCCCCCGACCCTATATCTCTCCACCAATAGGAGAAGAGCCCGCCCTCTTGCCTCTCCTCTTGTTGCCCATTGGACGGTCTGTGCTGCCAGGCATGTGTGGCTTGGAGAGGGGAGGAGCCCAGTGTCACGTGACCTCTGACCCCTCCTCCCCCCTGCACATCCCCCCTCTCCCTTTTCTGTTTTGCATCATCCAGCGCTCTCGATTGGCCCCGTGGGAAGCTCCTCCCCCTGCGGGTGTGGTTGTCGGGACAACGGAGACGGGGGTTTTATTTGTTTCTGTTTTTAGAGTTGTTTTATTTGAACATGGTGGAACTCGGATAAGGGAAAGTCTTTTAAAGGTCCGGAGTTTTGCACGTGCCCGTTTAAGTGTAACGTCCCGGTCGCCAGGGCCAACGGTCGCCAGGGCCATCGGTCGCCAGGGCCAACGGTCGCCAGGGCCAACGGTCGCCAGGGCCATCGGTCGCCAGGGCCAACGGTCGCCAGGGCCATCGGTCGCCAGGGCCATCGGTCGCCAGGGCCATCGGTCGCCAGGGCCAACGGTCGCCAGGGCCATCGGTCGCCAGGGCCATCGGTCGCCAGGGCCAACGGTCGCCAGGGCCAACGGTCGCCAGGCCAACGGTTGCTAGGCCCACAGGAGAAGTCCCTCTGCTAAGCCCCGCCCAGCGCTCCCCGTCCCACCCATGATGTCACCGACCGGGAGGGTGGGGGCGGACCGGTTAGCCTACAGACAATGTGATGAGACGAGTAGTATTTATTTGAGATATTTATAGATGAAATGATGTTCTGGCGCCGTCCCGTGGTGAGGTCGCCGCGAGCGTTGGTTCCCTGTGACCCCGCGACCCTTTGACCTGTGAGGTGGCCCGGCTCAGAGGTCAGACCAGAGACCCTTTCAGTTTACAGCACACCTTCATTCCACTGGCGTACGCCTCGTTTGTCATATCAGCACGATGCGTTTTGCTTTGTCTGGAACTTTGCACTGATTTGTTTTTTAGTTCTTTTGAGTTATTATTCTTTTGAGTTATTCTATTATTTGGTCTTCGTCTGCGGAACAGAAGAGCAGACGAAGGCGTTGCCATGTTTACAGAGAGGAAGAGAACGAGCCAATCAGTCCTGGTCATATATCTTGGAGATCCGCCCCCCCATCTCCTGCAGTGACATCACTTCCTGTCTAACCCCTCATCTGGCCCTTCCTCTCTGTGTGTGTGTGTTGGGGGTTTATATCAACCCGGTGGGAGCGAGGAACATGAGACCGACCGTAGCTTTTAGTGACATTCGACCCCCGACATCGTCCACAAGTCCACTGCATGTAACAAAGCTCGGGACTATTATGGGCTGGCGTGGGTCGGCCAGCCTGCCTGTAAATAGTGAATGTTCAGTATTTGTTCAAGTTCTCTCATTGGTGCGTCACTCTTGGTTGGTTTAGTTTTCTAAATGCAGTTTGTGTAGCGTGTGTGTTGCTAGCCGCCGGGCCGCAGACGTCCCAGGAGCCCCTGCTCCTCCACTGGATGTACAGGAAGACGAGCTGTTCCCTCCTTTGGTGTTTCTTTTGTAAAAGTTGAAATGTGATCATGCAATATTTAAAGGATATATAGGAGGACACGGACCCATGCTCGCATCATCAAACGGGGACGGTCCCCCCCCCCCCCCCCCACCCACCCCCAGACTGAAGACCCAAGAACCAGTGGTTTATTTTCTAAGGTAAAAGTTCAGGTCTGCCATCAATCAAGTAATCAAAACATCGTGGACCGCTTCGCCCGTCTGGCCCTGCCCCAGACAACGAACCCCCCCCCCCACGCTGACCTCAGCTCCCCCCCCCCCCCCCCCACGCTGACCTCAGCTCCACCCCCCCCCCCGCTGCCCCCCCCCCCCCCCCCCCCCCCCACGCTCCCCCCCCCCACCCCCCCCCCCCCCCCACGCTGACCTCAGCTCCCCCCCCCCCCCCCCCCCCCCCCCCCCCGCTGACCTCAGCTCCCCGCCCCCCCCCCCCCGCCGCTGACCTCAGCCTTTCTTCCAGCAGCAGTGGACGCTTGTTTTGCCGCCCTGACGCGCCACAAGCACACGGGCCTCCAGACATCCTCGTACTCGGCTTCAGATGTAGAGATCTATTGGGCATGGTTCCATTTTAATGGCTTTCATAATAAAATACGACGTCCAACACCACCACTCCACTCATGCTTTTTTGCCGCTAGCGCACGCAGGTGCACCAATCAGAGGTCACGTAACACACCTCTGCCGTCATCTCAGCCAATCAGGTGGGACTATTGAAATGTGACATCACAAGTGGAGATGTAGGATGGATAGCTCGGCCGTCCCGCCTACCCAGTGGACTGTACCAACTGGTTGGATAGATTGATTCAGCTCCCCAGTTGACTGTACCATCTGGTAGGATAGATGGATTCACCTATCCAGTGGACTGTACCAACTGGTAGGATAGATGGATTCACCTATCCAGTGGACTGTACCAACTGTAAGTAAACTACTGAACAACCAAGTAAACTACTGCAATACTGTAATACTGTACTCCTGTATCCTTGGAGGTGAGTATATTATTTAACTAAAGTATACAGGAAACACTAGGTAGGTAGAGCAATACTGTAATACTGTACTCCTGTATCCTTGGAGGTGAGTATATTATTTAACTAAAGTATACAGGAAACACTAGGTAGGTAGAGCAATACTGTAATACTGTACTCCTGTATCCTTGGAGGTGAGTATATTATTTAACTAAAGTATACAGGAAACACTAGGTAGGTAGAGCAATACTGTAATACTGTACTCCTGTATTCTTGGAGGTGAGTATATTATTTAACTAAATGTAAAACGGCTGTGATGGGGACTTAGGACTGAAACATGAAAACCATCACTAACGTTGTCACTTGTGCACATGGGGGGATAACCCTGATACATCGACTCATTAAGCACCCGGCCAATCACCAGCCACTTTACTAATCTAGAAAAGGTATGTCCGCTGAATGTATTTGAGCCCACAAAAACTTCCGACACGTTGAAACAAGACGCATGAAAATGTTTGGTTGTTTTTCACCATTTTATTACAAAGTGTTTTAAAACATTTGTGAAAGACATGTTGAATGACTGGGCGTGGCCCAGAATGCTTCAGGGCATCCGGTGTGTGCCGCTAAATGCTAACCATTGTGCAAGGCATTATACAGCTGGTACTGTATAATCCCCCCCCCCCCCCCCCCCCCCCCCCCAACCTTCACCTCCCAGCGTTGTGGGGTATGGTTCTATGTCCAGCCGTTTAACAAGACACAACAACCTCCCTTTCTAACCCAAGTCTGTGCCCTAGTAATGACCGAAAACCAGCAGGATCCCTGGTCAGGGAACCAGGGTGTAAAGTTACAGCAGGAGCCCTGGTCAGGGAACCAGAAACCAGGGTGTAAAGTTACAGCAGGAGCCCTGGTCAGGGAACCAGAAACCAGGGTGTAAAGTTACAGCAGGATCCCTGGTCAGGGAACCAGAAACCAGGGTGTAAAGTTACAGCAGGAGCCCTGGTCAGGGAACCAGGGTGTAAAGTTACAGCAGGAGCCCTGGTCAGGGAACCAGAAACCAGGGTGTAAAGTTACAGCAGGATCCCTGGTCAGGGAACCAGGGTGTAAAGTTACAGCAGGATCCCTGGTCAGGGAACCAGGGTGTAAAGTTACAGCAGGACCCCTGGTCAGGGAACCAGGGTGTAAAGTTACAGCAGGACCCCTGGTCAGGGAACCAGGAAGTAAAGTTACAGCAGGACCCCTGGTCAGGGAATCAGGAACCAGGGTGTAAAGTTACAGCAGGACCCCTGGTCAGGGAACCAGGGTGTAAAGTTACAGCGGGATCCCTGGTCAGGGAACCAGGGTGTAAAGTTACAGCAGGACCCCTGGTCAGGGAACCAGGGTGTAAAGTTACAGCAGGACCCCTGGTCAGGGAACCAGGAAGTAAAGTTACAGCAGGACCCCTGGTCAGGGAACCAGGGTGTAAAGTTACAGCAGGATCCCTGGTCAGGGAACCAGGGTGTAAAGTTACAGCAGGATCCCTGGTCAGGGAACCAGAAACCAGGGTGTAAAGTTACAGCAGGATCCCTGGTCAGGGAACCAGGGTGTAAAGTTACAGCAGGATCCCTGGTCAGGGAACCAGGGTGTAAAGTTACAGCAGGAGCCCTGGTCGCTGCCTGGAAGCCCTAACTTAAAGCTTCTGTTACGTGAGAATAGTGGTCGTTATTCAGTCAGCTGAACAAGTTACAGTACTTCGATATCTCCAGAATTCACATCTAGAAGAAAAAGTCCCCGACAGGGCATTCAAGTATTAGAAACGTCGGTCGCCATAACGACAGCGCTGTCTAAAGTCAAAGGTCAGGTGTCCCGGAAAGCAGCACCACGGTAACCATAATAACCATTTGTACGGGCCATTTGGCTGTAAACTTAAGGCTTTAGTGATTTAAACACGTACATTCAAGTGGCCCCAAGGAGGTCGTGACCTTTGGTCCACTAAACTATCCTCTTCAGGGGGTGACGGCTGGCAATAAAAAAAACAAACGTACAATCTTTATACGTGAAGGTGACATCACAGTTATCCTCCACAGTTCCTATAAACATATTCATTAAAATATAAATTAGCACTGGAGTAAAAATACAAATCAATAGAAGAGGACAGGAAGTAGTGTGGTCACCACACACTGCGGCCACAGGAGGGGGCTCACGTTACAATACTGCTAGCCATCGCTTCTCCGTCTCCCAAACGGAGACAAGCAACCATCTGCCATGAGAACCTCGAGAGACATTGTCCTGCAAAATATGCAACATTTGAGTTCAATTTCATATTTAAATATTAGATCGTAGATCAATGTTCTGCTCAGATTAGAAAGGTCTGAATTCAAATCGGCACATTTCCTTTGTATGGAGAGCAACTAAATCCTCGATGGTTTTACTGACATCAACTCGGAGGTCTTCTCCTAGCCAGAGAGCAAAGGGCTGCGATTGGCTCAGCTGGCCTGGGCGTGGCCTACATCCAGCCGTCTCTGGGCGGAGCCTCTTCTCCTCCTCCCGGTAGCGGGGACTACACTACCCAGAGTCCTCGGGGTCTGGAAGAAGCCCCCAGACCTGGGGTCCGGGCGGGGTCGTCCGGGCGTGGTCTCTTTGGGGGTACGAGGCGTCTGTGGCGAAAATGAAAGGTCAAAGGTTAAAATAACAACAAAACTTCCAAGAGATCTACAACAGTATCAGTCATGTCACCATGGTAACCCCTTAAAATGGTAAAAATAAATAAATAAAATATATATAATATACAAAACCTTTAAGAGGATCTTAATGTAATATATAATATACAAAACCTTTAAGAGGATCTTAATGTAATATATAATATACAAAACCTTTAAGAGGATCTTAATGTAATATATAATATACAAAACTTTTAAGAGCATCTTAATGTAATATATAATATACAAAACCTTTAAGAGGATCTTAATGTAATATATAATATACAAAACCTTTAAGAGGATCTTAATGTAATATATAATATACAAAACCTTTAAGAGGATCTTAATGTAATATATAATATACAAAACCTTTAAGAGGATCTTAATGTAATATATAATATACAAAACCTTTAAGAGCATCTTAATGTAATATATAATATACAAAACCTTTAAGAGCATCTTAATGTAATATATAATATACAAAACCTTTAAGAGGATCTTAATGTAATATATAATATACAAAACCTTTAAGAGGATCTTAATGTAATATATAATATACAAAACCTTTAAGAGGATCTTAATGTAATATATAATATACAAAACCTTTAAGAGGATCTTAATGTAATATATAATATATAAAACCTTTAAGAGGATCTTAATGTAATATATAATATACAAAACCTTTAAGAGGATCTTAATGTGTTTCTAGTGTTGATCTGAAGCCTTTAAGGGGATCTTAGTGTGTGTTTCTAAGGTGTTGATCTGAAGCCTGTAAGGGGATCTTAATGTGTTTCTAAGGTGTTTATCTGAAGCCTTTAAGGGGATCTTAATGTGTTTCTAAGGTGTTGATCTGAAGCCTTTAAGGGGATCTTAATGTGTTTCTAAGGTGTTGATCTGAAGCCTTTAAGGGGATCTTAATGTGTGTTTCTAAGGTGTTGATTTTGAACGGCCATACAGATGGCTTTAGCTCGTCTTCCTACTGGGAAGAGATAAACCAGTGCTGGCCGAGTTTGTGCTGGCTGATAAGGCGCTTACAGACATGAAGCCTTCAGATTGCTACGGTAACTGGTTGCTACGGTAACTGGCGGTTGTCTCACCAATGGTCGTTGCTCGGTGGCGTCGTTTGTCTCGCTCTGCTCCAGGCTGGACGGCGGGGGAGGGGCCAGTGTTACACCTAGCTCCGCCCCCAGGTGCCCATAAGGCCCCGCCCCACCCACCAGGAAGTTGGCCTGTGACAGGAAGCCGAGGGGAGAGGGGTGTGCGTCGCCGGGGGGAACGGGGTAGGAGGGGATGAGCACGTAGGGCAGTGCGAGTGTGGGCAGCGAGAGACCGGCTGCTGATTGGCTGGCGGACAACAGGAAGTTGATGTTGTTGAGGCCTGAGGAGGGAGGAGTCAGAGAAGAGGGGGTGTGGTCAGATCAACTCGGCGTTGTTCTTAATTACACACAGGAACAAATATGTTTTAGAACTGTCTGGGTGTTGTGGTGGGCTACAGTCAGAGGGCGTCTCCATGACAACCAGCAGTGAGGGCCTCTGGGTAAGCGTACCTGCGTTGTACGGGACGTAGAGATAGTGGGAGGGCAGGGCGGGGCCACTGGGGTCATCGCTCCCCCGACGTCTGCTCTACAAGAGAAACAGTGTTACCATGACAACACGCTGCTACTACACCCCAGAGCCAGGTGACCTCTGACCCCTACACCCTTCTAGTTGACCTTTAACCCCTACCTTCTCCTACATGGCGAAAGGCGAGTTAAACAGTAAATAGATGTTAGAACAATTTAACCCAAACAAACCTCCTCTTCCTCCTCCTCTCCTCCCCTCTTCCTCTTGGGTGACCTCTGACCCCCGTACAGCAGCACCACGGAGGGTTGTGATAGGCTGGGCAGGTAGGCCACTCGCTGAGGGGCGGAGTCTTCCTCAGGATGTGGGCGGGGCTGTGAGGAGGGGGCTTGCTGAGGGGTTGAAACGCCCCTGAAACCACGGCAACAGAAATGGCATCAGCAACAGGTCAGTGGAGTTCGGAAACATCCCATAATATGAGGCCCGCTTTACAAAAAGCCAACAGTATATGTTGTGTGTGTGTGTGTGTGTGTGTGTGTGTGTGTGTGTGTGTGTGTGTGTGTGTGTGTGTGTGTGTGTGTGTGTGTGTGTGTGTGTGTGTGTGTGTGTGTGTGTGTGCGCTCTCACTCTTTGGTACAGCTGAGGTCCAGGAGGGCGTGTCTGGAACAGTCCAGTGGTTGCTGGGAGACGGCTGGAGAGAGGAGGGGGAAGGGGGATGAAATATTGAATCTATTTTACAAAGCGATGGATCCTGTAATTAATAACATTCATGTATGGATGGAAGAGCTTAGTGGTCTCACTGTCCACTAAGGAGGAGGAGCAGGAGGAGTAGAAGGACTAAGAGGAGGAGGAGCAGGAGGAGTAGGACTAGGAGGAGGAGGAGTAGGACTAGGAGGAGGAGGGGTAGGAGGAGGAGCAGGACTAAGAGGAGGAGCAGGAGGAGTAGGACTAGGAGCAGGAGGGGTAGGAGGAGGAGCAGGAGGAGTAAGACTAGGAGGAGGAGGAGCAGGAGGGGTAGGAGGAGGAAGGGGTAATACATTAACATACAGTAAAGCATCGCTGCATTGACAGACATGGTCTCTAACAGGTCCTCACCTGCTGGCCTGGAGGTGGGACTGCAGGGGGCGGAGTTAACCAGGCGGTGGGCGGAGTTACAGGTGGGCGGGTCATTAAAGGAGGCATGCCGAGTCAGCTTTGCCTCCCTGCCACTCTGAGCTGCTATTGGCTGAGAGACGCCTTCTGGTTGAGTGACTGCTGCCATGGCAACTGTGTGTCCACAGGAAAGATCAAATATAACTTTCCCAACCACAGACGGTGTCCAGGCAGAGCAACAGAACAGGAGGCTCTAAACAGACGAAGACGAAGGTGTATCTTGGCACGAGCAGCAGAACCGGAGGTAGAAACCAGACGAGCGCTTAAGAGGAGATTGTTAGCGTGGGGTCTCACCGCTGGTCTCACCGCTGGTCTCACCGCTGGTCTCACCGCTGGTCTCACCGCTGGTCTGGCTGAAGCGGACCGGGCCCAGCCACTGGAACGCGGGTTTCCTTCCCTTGTCCTCGCGCACGTGGACCTTCCTGATGAGCGCCAGGCTCGTGAGCACATTGGCGATGTCGTACAGACGCCTCACCTTAGCTGGGGGAACAGAGGAGCGGTCAGCACACCGCTCACCCGACAACCGCTCACTCACTCACTCTTAGTGAGCGGTCAGCACACCGCTCACCCGACAACCGCTCACTCACTCACTCTTAATGAGCGGTCAGCACACCGCTCACCCGACAACCGCTCACTCACTCACTCTTAATGAGCGGTCAGCACACCGCTCACCCGACAACCGCTCACTCACTCACTCTTAGTGAGCGGTCAGCACACCGCTCACCCGACAACCGCTCACTCACTCACTCTTAGTGAGCGGTCAGCACACCGCTCACCCGACAACCGCTCACTCACTCACTCTTAATGAGCGGTCAGCACACCGCTCACCCGACAACCGCTCACTCACTCACTCTTAATGAGCGGTCAGCACACCGCTCACCCGACAACCGCTCACTCACTCACTCTTAGTGAGCGGTCAGCACACCGCTCACCCGACAACCGCTCACTCACTCACTCTTAGTGAGCGGTCACCACACCGCTCACCCGACAACCGCTCACTCACTCTTAGTGAGCGGTCAGCACACCGCTCACTCGACAACCGCTCACTCACTCTTAGTGAGCGGTCAGCACACCGCTCACTCGACAACCGCTCACTCACTCTTAGTGAGCGGTCAGCACACCGCTCACTCGACAACCGCTCACTCACTCACTCTTAATGAGCGGTCAGCACACCGCTCACCCGACAACCGCTCACTCACTCACTCTTAGTGAGCGGTCAGCACACCGCTCACCCGACAACCGCTCACTCACTCTTAGTGAGCGGTCAGCACACCGCTCACTCGACAACCGCTCACTCACTCACTCTTAGTGAGCGGTCAGCACACCGCTCACCCGACAACCAACCACCGCTCACTCACTCACTCTTAATGAGCGAGTGAGTGAGTGACTGACTGAGGGCGTGTCTTACTCTTGTACTTGCTGTGGCTGACTGGGTGACTGAGTGAGTGACTGAGTGAGTGACTGAGTGAGTGAGTGACTGAGTGAGTGACTGAGTGAGTGACTGAGTGAGTGACTGGGTGAGTGAGTGACTGGCTGACTGGGTGAGTGACTGAGTGAGTGACTGGGTGAGTGACTGAGTGAGTGACTGAGTGAGTGACTGAGTGAGTGACTGGGTGAGTGAGTGACTGGCTGACTGGGTGAGTGACTGAGTGAGTGACTGGGTGAGTGACTGAGTGAGTGACTGGGTGAGTGACTGAGTGAGTGACTGAGTGAGTGACTGGGTGAGTGAGTGACTGGCTGACTGGGTGAGTGACTGAGTGAGTGACTGGGTGAGTGACTGAGTGAGTGAGTGAGTGACTGGGTGAGTGAGGGCGTGTCTTACTCTTGTACTTGCTGTGGCTGGTGGCGTTGTGGTCGATGAGCAGCTGGGCGGCCGACTCCAGCGTGACGCACTGGGAGTCGGAGACCAGGAAGAGAGACACGAAACGCTGGCTCATGATGCGCAGAGACTTGTCCTTCCTGTTGGCCGTCACTGCAACACACACCGCAGGAAGTCAACACCACCAGACAGGAAGTCACCAACACCAGACAGGAAGTCAACACCACCAGACAGGAAGTCACCAACACAAGACAGGAAGTCAACACCACCAGACAGGAAGTCACCAACATGAGACAGGAAGTCAAGACCACGAGACAGGAAGTCACCAACACGAGACAGGAAGTCAACACCACCAGACAGGAAGTCACCAACACAAGACAGGAAGTCAACACCACCAGACAGGAAGTCACCAACATGAGACAGGAAGCCAAGACCATGAGACAAGCCAACAACCACGCAACAGGAAGTCAAGACCAGCCAACAGGAAGTTAACAACCGGGGCTCCTCCTCACCGCTGACGGCGTCTCCGTCGGACGCCTCCTCCTCCCGGGGGGCCGCGGCGGCGCTGCCTTGCTCGTGGGCGAGGCGCTGCAGCTCCCCCAGCCGGGCGGCCAGGCGGCGCCGGCCGTACCAGGTGTAGCAGTTCTTAGCCACGCGGTCCACCATCGTCAGGGACTCCAGCACGTTGATGATGTCATAGATGCGACGGCGCTCCACGCCTGCGGAGACACGCGGGTTTAGGACGGGGTGCTGGTTAGGGCGCCCTACACCCGAGAGGTCCTGGGTTCAATTCCCCCAATGTCGCCAGTCTACCTGCAGGCATCGGTGTATAGAGCAAGGCACTACCACTGCAGGGTTAGGGGTTCTACTCCCTGTGTAGCTCAGTAGGTAGAGCAAGGCACTACCACTGCAGGGTTAGGGGTTCTACTCCCTGTGTAGCTCAGTAGGTAGAGCAAGGCACTACCACTGCAGGGTTAGGGGTTCTACTCCCTGTGTAGCTCAGTAGGTAGAGCAAGGCACTAACACTGAAGGGTTAGGGGTTCTACTCCCTGTGTAGCTCAGTAGGTAGAGCAAGGCACTAACACTGAAGGGTTAGGGGTTCTACTCCCTGTGTAGCTCAGTAGGTAGAGCAAGGCACTAACACTGCAGGGGTTCTATTCCCTGTGTAGCTCAGTAGGTAGAGCAAGGCACTACCACTGCAGGGTTAGGGGTTCTACTCCCTGTGTAGCTCAGTAGGTAGAGCAAGGCACTACCACTGCAGGGTTAGGGGTTCTACTCCCTGTGTAGCTCAGTAGGTAGAGCAAGGCACTAACACTGCAGGGTTAGGGGTTCTACTCCCTGTGTAGCTCAGTAGGTAGAGCAAGGCACTAACACTGCAGGGGTTCTATTCCCTGTGGAGCTCAGTAGGTCGAGCAAGGCACTAACACTGCATGGTTAGAGGTTCTACTCCCTGTGTAGCTCAGTAGGTAGAGCAAGGCACTAACACTGCAGGGTTGGGGGTTCTACTCCCTGTGTAAGAACACTGGCAGGGTATTGGCTCTTACCCAGACTGTTGGCGACCTCGTCCAATGAGATGTGGACGTTGTCCTGGGGGTTGTCCGGGTAGAGAGCGAGGAACCGGTGACACAGCAGACCCAGACTCCTCTGCTTCCTGCTGGGCTTGGCCTCTTCGTCCTCCCCCTCCTCCTCATCCTCCACCACGTCACACTGGCAAAGGACCAATCGAAGGACAGCGTTCAGAATACACTCGAGGCAAGTGATTGGATGATGAGCCGGGTCAGTCTACTGTGGCTGATGGTGTGTTACTATGGAGACCACTCCATAGTGGTTACACATAATCTGTCTCACTGTAGCTTCAAACGAGTGTCTTTTATGATGGTCAACATAGTAATCTATACCGTTTGATCACTGTTACTGAAATAAGACAAGGTATTGATACAGTATTAGTGGTGGTATTGATACAGTATTAGTGGTGGTATTGATGGTATTGATACAGTATTAGTGGTGATATTGATGGTATTGATACAGTATTAGTGGTGGTATTGATATAGTATTAGTAGTGATATTGATGGTATTGATACAGTATTAGTGGTGGTATTGATACAGTATTAGTGGTGGTATTGATATAGTATTAGTAGTGATATTGATGGTATTGATATAGTATTAGTGGTGGTATTGATACAGTATTAGTGGTGGTATTGATATAGTATTAGTAGTGATATTGATGGTATTGATATAGTATTAGTGGTGGTATTGATACAGTATTAGTGGTGATATTGATGGTATAGATATAGTATTAGTGGTGATATTGATGGTATTGATATAGTATTAGTGGTGATATTGATGGTATTGATACAGTATTAGTGGTGATATTGATATAGTATTAGTAGTGATATTGATATAGTATTAGTGGTGATATTGATGGTATTGATATAGTATTAGTAGTGATATTGATGGTATTGATATAGTATTAGTGGTGGTATTGATACAGTATTAGTGGTGATATTGATGGTATTGATACAGTATTAGTGGTGATATTGATGGTATTGATATAGTATTAGTGGTGGTATTGATATAGTATTAGTGGTGATATTGATGGTATTGATATAGTATTAGTGGTGGTATTGATATAGTATTAGTGGTGATATTGATGGTATTGATATAGTATTAGTGATATTGATATAGTATTAGTAGTGATATTGATATAGTATTAGTGGTGATATTGATGGTATTGATATAGTATTAGTAGTGATATTGATATAGTATTAGTGGTGATATTGATGGTATTGATATAGTATTAGTAGTGATATTGATGGTATTGATATAGTATTAGTGGTGGTATTGATACAGTATTAGTGGTGATATTGATATAGTATTAGTGATGGTATTGATACAGTATTAGTGGTGGTATTGATATAGTATTAGTAGTGATATTGATGGTATTGATACAGTATTAGTGGTGGTATTGATATAGTATTAGTAGTGATATTGATGGTATTGATACAGTATTAGTGGTGGTATTGATACAGTATTAGTGGTGGTATTGATATAGTATTAGTAGTGATATTGATGGTATTGATACAGTATTAGTGGTGGTATTGATACAGTATTAGTGGTGATATTGATATAGTATTAGTGATGGTATTGATATAGTATTAGTGGTGGTATTGATACAGTATTAGTGGTGATATTGATGGTATTGATATAGTATTAGTGATGGTATTGATATAGTATTAGTGGTGGTATTGATACAGTATTAGTGGTGATATTGATGGTATTGATTATTGATACCTTTCTCATCTGTCTGATGTCGGGGCTGGCGGCGCTGATCAGCATCTTCAGGTTGGCGGTGGGGGTCCAGGGCTCGGGTTGGGGGGCGTCGCCCGCGTGTTTGACGGGCGTCCGCATGCCAGTGGGGGTCTGGAGCTCCTCGGGGGTCCGGGGGTTAGGCCGGGCTGGACCAGGTCTCCCTGTGCAGATGTTCTCCTGGGGAGACGGCCAAGAGGGAGCGTTCACCACAATATTACATCTCCATAACATTTGATCCATTCTTCCATCTAATATTACGTAACATCAACCACCTTATGAATTATAACGCATTATGACTGATTGTGTAGCATGATAATACACGTTACGAAGCCTAACGTGTCATGAATGACCACATTATGCTTATGCAGTAGTTCTGTTTTACCTTTTGGTCGTTTCCAGACCGGTGGACGTCTCTTCTGAGGTCCATGGTCCTCCCTGGACAGCTGAGGTCTTTCAGAGACACACAAAACATCTCCATCTAGACAAGACAACCACTCATCAAGACATGTCCTCTAGACAAGACAACCACTCATCAAGACATGTCCTCTAGACAAGACAACCACTCATCAAGACATGTCCTCTAGACAACAACCACTCATCAATACATGTCCTCTAGACAACCACTCATCAATACATGTCCTCTAGACAAGACAACCACTCATCAAGACATGTCCTCTAGACAACCACTCATCAATACATGTCCTCTAGACAAGACAACCACTCATCAATACATGTCCTCTAGACAACCACTCATCAATACATGTCCTCTAGACAAGACAACCACTCATCAATACATGTCCTCTAGACAACCACTCATCAATACATGTCCTCTAGACAAGACAACCACTCATCAATACATGTCCTCTAGACAAGACAACCACTCATCATTACATGTCCTCTAGACAAGACAACCACTCATCATTACATGTCCTCTAGACAAGACAAGCACTCATCAAGACATGTCCTCTAGACAAGACAAGCACTCATCAAGACATGTCCTCCAGGATGTACAACTTCATGGTTGCTCCTGGAATAACAACTTGGATAACTTTTGTGTGTGTGTGTGTGTGTGTGTGTGTGTGTGTGTGTGTGTGTGAGAGACCGAGAGATCCTGCAGGGGAGGTCAAATAATTTGGCGCAAACACAAGGCGCTAACTAGCCCACAGCTAACGTAGCGCTACTTTGCAGGGTTATTCCCTAGCAGAATGCTACAACTACTTCCTGACAAGCGACCGGGAGCTGCTTTGTCGTTGTTGAATCTCACTAATGACAAGCATGGTAACCAGATGATGAACTAGTAACTTACTAGTAACTAGCAGCAGCATCCCACCTTCTAGTTTACAGTTTAATGACACTCATTTAACTGTAATCAATGTAATGTACTGATATATCACTGAAATACACAATACAAGGGTGTATTTAATAGCGCTATGAATATTAGATCTAACATTAGTCCGCTTGGGGTCTGGAGTAACGTTCCCGTTCCTCCGCTCTGGAGGGAACCGTGAAGCTCACCTTAGGGAAACCTCCTGGTTTATATCTTCAGATAGCTTGTTCTCGGGAGGCTTGTCTTCAGATCCCCATAGCAGCGGACGGTCTGGTTCGGTTCACTCTGGGACTCCGCAGCGGAACACTTGGAGACTGAACCCGGACTGAATCCTGAAGAAGACCCGCTAAAGATTGTTTTCTGGCGCTCTCAGGAGCCTGCCTCGCCGTAGCCAATCAGCGGACACTAGCTGGAGCGTCATTGCGGCACAGCCATCCAGCGCCTAGTTTTCTCGTTGCGTAGACAAAGCTCGACCAATGGAGGCAAGGCCTGGACCACGCTCGCACTCGTTTGTTGGCGGGGCGACTGGCGCGCTCTGTCGGTCATCTGGGAGCCGCCGGGTCGCTGCTTCCCTCCTTGAGAGGCGGAGCCCCACACCTAGAGACGCCGATAAGGACCCTAATTACCCCGGCCTTTGTTGTCGGGCAGGGCCCCTGGCCACGCAGCTCACCGCGGCTGTAACGAGCTGGGCGGCCGCGGCGTGCAGACAGATGGGAGCGTGGGGATGTGTTGGGACAAGCCGGGCTGGCGCGGAAACAACCTGCGGCACCGCGGGAAAAGAGGAGAGCGGGAGGGGGAGCGGGTGAGCCCCCCCCCCCCTCCGCCTCCTTGTGTTGTCTTGTTGTGTGTGTAGAGCCCAATACACACAACCCGAGTCACACACAACAAGACGCAGACGCGCTCGTCACATATTGATTCAAAGTGGTGTCGCGGTTCATCTATTTGTTGTGTGCTCCATTGATTAGTTGGGATAGGATAACTATTAAGGAAGAGACATCAGACGAATCCGTATAACAGGAGGGCGTGACGGTACTTTAAAAGGGACAAACTTAGATGATCAATACATAACACTATCATTACTAATTATTAGTTTGTGTGATAGAGTGTTGGATAAGTTATAGGATAGTTTCATATAAATGTTAATTTTCTCATGTTCGTTGCAGTTACGTGCATATCAGGCGTTTTACTTTTGCATGTGTATTTATACTTATGAATACTTATACTCATGTATACTTATTAGTTTTATGAATTGCTTTGGTTTGGCAATGTTAACATTTCTAATGTACACACACACACACACATACACACGCGCACACACACGCACACACACACACACACTCACGCACGCACGCGCGCAGTTGGCCCTGTTCACACCTGGCATGAAGCTCTCACTAACTCACTAAATAAGCATATCAGTAGCTGCACCAAAGTTTAAGAAAAATAAATCCAAACAACTGCTCTGCACCAATCAAAAAACGACTTGCAGCAAAGTAACGGTTCAAATCTACACAAGGGAAAATAAGCCAGGTTGTCTTTCCTCCACTAGGGGGCGCCACCTCTCTACTCCACCAAGGTAGGAGAGAAGCTATGTTGTCTTTCCTCCACTAGGGGGCGCCACCTCTCTACTCTACCAAGGTAGGAGAGAAGCTATGTTGTCTTTCCTCCACTAGGGGGCGCCACCTCTCTACTCTACCAAGGTAGGAGAGAAGCTATGTTGTCTTTCCTCCACTATTTGTCGCCTCTTCCCTACTAGTCTCAGAAATCGTGAATGCAGATGAGCTCAAATCTGGCTGAACGCGCATTTCACTAACTAACCCTAACCTAGTGCCTAAACTAACCATCTCTAACCTACCACCTAAACTAACAATCTCTAACCTACCACCTAAACTAACCATCTCTAACCTAGAACCTAAACTAACCATCTCTAACCTAGTACCTAAACTAACCATCTAAACTAACCATCTCTAACCTAGTACCTAAACTAACAATCTCTAACCTACCACCTAAACTGGCCATCTCTAACCTAGTACCTAAACTAACCATCTCTAACCTAGTACCTAAACTAACCATCTAAACTAACTATCTCTAACCTAGTACCTAAACTAACCATCTCTAACCTAGTACCTAAACTAACCATCTAAACTAACCATCTCTAACCTAGTGCCTAAACTAACCATCTAAACTAACCATCTCTAACCTAGTGCCTAAACTAACCATCTAAACTAACCATCTCTAACCTAGTGCCTAAACTAACCATCTAAACTAACCATCTCTAACCTAGTGCCTAAACTAACCATCTAAACTAACCATCTGCAGCACTGGAGCGTTGTTTGAGTACAGCCACCTCAAAAGGTGGCGCTGGTGTGTCTTCTTGTGGAGCTCCCTAACGATAGTGAAATCCATAAAGTGGATTTACTTCACTCACTTCACCGACAGAGCTAATCCGTCTCACCTGCTTCTACTGATTTCACTGAACTAGGTCAAACGCTATCTCGGTCAAATCAGTTGCTGGGCTGATGAAATATTAGTCATACTCAATGTGATTATTATATTATGAATTATGAAAAAAGGACTTTCCACACTCAGCGAATAAGCAAACAAAAAATATAAATCAAATATAAATAATGCCTGTGTGATTGTGCCTGTGTGTGTGTGTGTGTGTGAGAGAGAGAGAGAACAACAGAGGGAGAGGAAGGGAGAGAGAGAGAGAGAGAGAGAGAGAGAGAGAGAGAGAGAGGTGAGTATCTGCTCTGGTCAAGCCTTGGATGGGAGACCAGATGGTGCTGTTAGAGGTGTGGGCCAGCAGGGGGGAATCATCCCTCTGGCCCATGGAATATCCCTCAGATAGCCAGGGTGTGTGCGTGTGCGTGTGCGTGTGTGTATGCATGCGTGTGTGTGCGCGTGCGTGTGTGCACGCATGTGTGCGCGCGTGTGTGTGTTGCACAGTGCAACTATTTGCATCACTACCTGTCCTTGACTTTATCTTTCAGCTATTTATTCATGTTGTCTCTCCGTCTTTTCTTCCATGTGACTTTAGTGGCTTATGTCACGAGAAAACTTTGGGATCAATAATCAAAACACATACACACATACGCTAATATACTAATTACACACATTTCCTTCGCGGGGCAGAGTTGGAAAGTATAGATTGGGTTTAATTAGCTGACAGTTTGGTGGTCAAGCAGCGCCACCTAGCGTCCACTTCCCCTGCGCCGCTCCACACGGTGCCTTCAGAGGAGCGGCACGCCGGTGGTCTGTAGACAGGGAGGACGCGTTGTCCTGCCGGGTGTGACAGGGAAGCCACCGTCCCTCCGTCTTCAAGTACCGAGTAGGCTACCGTATCCACCCCACTGGAATATACTGGAGATCCGGACGAACACACGCCGTTATCTCGCCGCATCACCCATAGCGGCCGTAACACATCCGATAGACATCAGCAGGTAAGGCAGTTTTCAGCTCAGTTCAGACGTCGTTTGTCTTGCTCGGCTGCTCCGTTCAGGGGCATGTTTGCTACCGGTTTGGTGTTACTAGGGTTGGACGGGGACGAGGGGCGGACGAGTGTCTGGGGATCCAACAAAGTGTCGGGACGCAGGCGGACATCACCTGCACCAAACCACCACATTGTGTTTCTACTCGTGTGGATATTGATTTTGGCGGAAGGTGTTTCATTCATGTAACGGTTTATTGAATCAAATATGACAATCGTAAGCCCGTTTTCCCCCATGGCACGCTGGCTGCACGCGAAATCAACTTTAAGAGACTTAATGTTTTAGACATTATCCTCGACCTCACGGCGAACGACCGTGTGTGTGTGTGTGTGTGTGTGTGTGTGTGTGTGTGTGTGTGTGTGTGTGTGTGTGTGTGTGTGTGTGTGTGTGTGTGTGTGTGTGTGTGTGTGTGTGTGTGTGTGTGTGTGTGTGTGTGTGTGAAATGAGGTTTTGGCATTCCCTCAGCTGTGTTTCATAAAACATATAATTATAAATAAGACTACATCTACAAGATATATTATGTAGGCTATTGTCTGTAATCTAGTATATATATTTATAATATTATGGATGTTATTTCTCAGAGAACAACAAGGTTTGTTCATTGATGTAATTGATTCAGACGAAAACCAATTAATCAGATAATGTCACAGTGAGCCGTATGGACAGGATTGGCAGGATCTTAACGGGAGTGTTTGTGTGTGCTCCCTATGGTTTGGGCCATAAGGAATATAACCCCTAACCCTGCAATGTTGGTGCCTTGCTTCAGCCTTAGGGAATATAACCCCTAACCCTGCAATGTTGGTGCCTTGCTCCAGCCTTAGGGAATATAACCCCTAACCCTGCAATGTTGGTGCCTTGCTTCAGCCTTAGGGAATAGAACCACTAACCCTGCAATGTTGGTGTCTTGCTCCAGCCTTAGGGAATATAACCCCTAACCCTGCAGTGTTAGTGCCTTGCTTCAGCCTTAGGGAATAGAACCCCTAACCCTGCAATGTTGGTGCCTTGCTCCAGCCTTAGGGAATATAACCCCTAACCCTGCAGTGTTGAACTGAACACACTAAACACACTGAACACACTGAACACACTGAACAAACCCACATGGATTCCCTTTGATTAGTGGTGATGGAAGCATGGTGGGTCTTCCTGCCAAGCTGAGGAGCAGCGTCTTGTTGTTACAAAAGGAATTCCTTCTGAAACCACATGCTAGGAGGACTTAAGTGAGACCAGACATAGGTCCATAAAGACCTAGACCTTCCTCCACAATTTTTCTCTTTGTTGGACCATTTAGTTAGCTGATGCTTTATAGAAGGCCACCTACGGTCAGTTCAGAAACCGGTCGTTAAGGAGCAGGTAGGGGTTAGACAGTACAGAGACAGGTCATTAAGGAGCAGGTAGGGGTCAGACAGTACAGAGACAGGTCATTAAGGAGCAGGTAGGGGTTAGACAGTACAGAGACAGGTCATTAAGGAGCAGGTAGGGGTTAGACAGGACAGAGACAGGTCATTAAGGAGCAGGTAGGGGTTAGACAGTACAGAGACAGGTCATTAAGGAGCAGGTAGGGGTTAGACAGTACAGAGACAGGTCATTAAGGAGCAGGTAGGGGTTAGACAGTACAGAGACAGGTCATTAAGGAGCAGGTAGGGGTTAGACAGTACAGAGACAGGTCATTAAGGAGCAGGTAGGGGTTAGACAGTACAGAGACAGGTCATTAAGGAGCAGGTAGGGGTTAGACAGTACAGAGACAGGTCATTAAGGAGCAGGTAGGGGTTAGACAGTACAGAGACAGGTCATTAAGGAGCAGGCAGGGGTTAGACAGTACAGAGACAGGTCATTAAGGAGCAGGTAGGGGTTAGACAGTACAGAGACAGGTCATTAAGGAGCAGGTAGGGGTTAGACAGTACAGAGACAGGTCATTAAGGAGCAGGTAGGGGTTAGACAGTACAGAGACAGGTCATTAAGGAGCAGGTAGGGGTTAGACAGTACAGAGACAGGTCATTAAGGAGCAGGTAGGGGTTAGACAGTACAGAGACAGGTCATTAAGGAGCAGGTAGGGGTTAGACAGTACAGAGACAGGTCATTAAGGAGCAGGTAGGGGTTAGACAGTACAGAGACAGGTCGTTAAGGAGCAGGTAGGGGTTAGACAGTACAGAGACAGGTCATTAAGGAGCAGGTAGGGGTTAGACAGTACAGAGACAGGTCATTAAGGAGCAGGTAGGGGTTAGACAGTACAGAGACAGGTCATTAAGGAGCAGGTAGGGGTTAGACAGTACAGAGACAGGTCATTAAGGAGCAGGTAGGGGTTAGACAGTACAGAGACAGGTCATTAAGGAGCAGGTAGGGGTTAGACAGTACAGAGACAGGTCATTAAGGAGCAGGTAGGGGTTAGACAGTACAGAGACATGTCATTAAGGAGCAGGTAGGGGTTAGACAGTACAGAGACAGGTCATTCAGGAGCAGGTAGGGGTTAGACAGGTCATTCAGGAGCAGGTAGGGGTTAGACAGGTCATTGAGGAGCAGGTAGGGGTTAGACAGTACAGAGACAGGTATTGAGCATTGTGATTGGCTACAATCAGAGCCATGTGAGGGATGACCCTTGAACCTTGGCTGCTCTGAACCATGGTGGAAGGTGAAATTGGTATTTGGTTGGTGCGTAACGTCTGGATGGCCATATCAGTCCTCGTACTAAACCTGTTGGCACATGGAGGTTACTGGAGGTTTGGTTCAGCTTTCTAGAAAGTTCAGAGTAGTGATGTTGGTCGTGGAAAAAAAACCTCTTTGGAAGATGAACAACATTTTGTGTATTATTCTCTCTCCATCTTTCTCTCTCTTCTCTCTCCAATTCTTTGCCTGTTCTCGTGGAAAAATGACATTTGTGCCAAATCCGTGTCCACTGTTTGGGGTTTGTTAAACAGTTCCACATAATGGAAGTTGTTTAAGAAGTGAACACTCCCCGTCTGAGGCTGTGCGTAGACTGGTGAGACGTCAGCTGTAGTTGGGTCACAAGGGGAGTCTGCTTCAGTTCACTGGAGCCAGGAGCTGATGGGAGTGTTACCGCTCTGCGGGCAGTGAGCTGATGGGAGTGTTACCGCTCTGCGGGCAGTGAGCTGATGGGAGTGTTACCGCTCTGCGGGCAGTGAGCTGATGGGAGTGTTACCGCTCTGCGGGCAGTGAGCTGATGGGAGTGTTACCGCTCTGCGGACAGTGAGCTGATGGGAGTGTTACCGCTCTGCGGGCAGTGAGCTGATGGGAGTGTTACCGCTCTGCGGGCAGTGAGCTGATGGGAGTGTTACCGCTCTGCGGGCAGTGAGCTGATGGGAGTGTTACCGCTCTGCGGGCAGTGAGCTGATGGGAGTGTTACCGCTCTGCGGGCAGTGAGCTGATGGGAGTGTTACCGCTCTGCGGGCAGTGAGCTGATGGGAGTGTTACCGCTCTGCGGGCAGTGAGCTCCACTCACCCTCCTAATGAACCTGCTGCTCAGCGATGGACGTGTTGGAGCCGCCTCGTCTCGCCCTCATTGGCTGAATCTCCAAAACCTCAACTTCTCTGTCCCTGCGCGCCGATCAGCACCGAGTCGTGCTTGATGCGAGGCAGCGATCAGAACATGGTTTGAGGCCAGAACACTTTGTCCTGGCCTTGGCTCGGCGGCCATGTTCGCCTCATCCCAGAGTCTGCTGGCCATGGCGACGTGGACCACTCTGTTGATGACTGGACATGTGTCCTCCACCCGTACAGGAGAGGCTGCTTGTGGTGGTGGAGGGGGTGGAGTGTCTGATGACCTCCGTTGTTCAGTCCGGTGTTGGACAGTCTTACTGGTGACATCACCGTTGTGCGTTGCAGTATGTGGTGACATCACCGTTGTGTGTTGTGTATGTTGTGATGTCCCTGTGGTGTGTTGTGATGTCACTGTGGTGTGTTGTGATGTCACTGTGGTGTGCTGTGATGTCCCTGTGGTGTGTTGTGATGTCACTGTGGTGTGCTGTGATGTCCCTGTGGTGTGTTGTGATGTCACTGTGGTGTGTTGTGATGTCACTGTGGTGTGATGTCACTGTGGTGTGTTGTGATGTCACTGTGGTGTGTTGTGATGTCATTGTGGTATATCATTGCGTGAGAGGAACCAGCCCTTATAAGCAGGGCCGCCAAGGGCAACTGACTGGGCCACTGTGTCCTCATATCGCAAACTAAAAAACGACCTTATGCTCTGCTGTTTCAAACAACATTCTTCATTCACTAGTGTGTCCTTCTTTCTTAATGACATTGCACCGCGTGAACGGGGTTCATTTGTTTTGATCGAGGGAAACATTTCAAATCGTGCTGCGAAATTGGGGTCCAAGCAAGCGGGCGTTATGTCAGAGGTTATGTCAGAGGTTACAGCCTCTAACACACAGCCTCTAACATACAGCCTCTAACACACTGCCTCACTTCACCAGGCCTGCTCCTACAGCCTCTAACACACAGCCTCTAACACACAGCCTCTAACACACAGCCTCTAACACACAGCCTCACTTCACCAGGCCTGCTCCTACAGCCTGTAACACACAGCCTCACTTCACCAGGCCTGCTCCTACAGCCTGTAACACACAGCCTCACTTCACCAGGCCTGCTCCTACAGCCTCTAACACACAGCATCTAACACTTAGCCTCACTTCACCAGGCCTGCTCCTACAGCCTCTAACACACAGCCTCTAACACACAGCCTCTAACACACAGCCTCACTTCACCAGGCCTGCTCCTACAGCCTCTAACACACAGCCTCTAACACACAGCCTCTAACACACAGCCTCACTTCACCAGGCCTGCTCCTACAGCCTGTAACACACAGCCTCACTTCACCAGGCCTGCTCCTACAGCCTGTAACACACAGCCTCACTTCACCAGGCCTGCTCCTACAGCCTCTAACACACAGCCTCTAACACACAGCCTCTAACACACAGCCTCTAACACACAACCTCTAACACACTGCCTCTAACACACTGCCTCACTTCACCAGGCCTGCTCCTACAGCCTCTAACACACAGCCTCTAACACACAGCCTCTAACACACAGCCTCTAACACACAGCCTCTAACACACAGCCTCACTTCACCAGGCCTGCTCCTACAGCCTCTAACACACAGCCTCTAACACACAGCCTCTAACACACAGCCTCTAACACACAGCCTCTAACACACAGCCTCTAACACACAGCCTCTATCACACAGCCTCTAACACACAGCCTCACTTCACCAGGCCTGCTCCTACAGCCTCTAACACACAGCCTCTAACACACAGCCTCTAACACTTAGCCTCACTTCACCAGGCCTGCTCCTACAGCCTCTAACACACAGCCTCTAACACACAGCCTTTAACACACAGCCTCTAACACTTAGCCTCACTTCACCAGGCCTGCTCCTACAGCCTCTAACACACAGCCTCTAACACACAGCCTCTAACACACAGCCTCTAACACACAGCCTCTAACACACAGCCTCACTTCACCAGGCCTGTCTCTGTCTGCGTGTCGGTCTGTCTGCTTGCCTGTCTGTCTGCCT
>JACYXH010000483.1:122500-137500 GCA_026745465.1 Lota lota | reverse complement strand
ACACAGCCAGGACCCTGTGGCCGGTCCATCTCTAATGGACTGGATGGACTCTGGAAGCACCTTGGCTCCATCGATCTGGACGCTCCATGGAGACGTCTGAACTCCCATCATCACAGCAGAGACTTCTGGAGGATCGTTAGCTCCACAAGTTAAATGCTGCTCTCCTTCTGCATCATACTGGGCAGCTTTCTGCAAAACGGTCCTTCCTCTGAGACTAGACTGCACCAGATTAGACTAGTCTTCTCTCCTCCTCCTCCTCCTCCTCCTCCTCCTCCTCCTCCTCCTCCTCCCCTCTCCTCATCTAGTTATATTGTTGGCCTGTCGGGAGGTGGCTGGCTGCCCTGATTGGCTGACAGCGCAGCAGTGGTAAAGAGCTTCCGGAAGGTATTTAAGTGTGTTAACTTATTCATGGCGTGATCATCTCTTTGATGTGGCTTCGTTAGGCCCTTTGTATTTGTAGGCCAGGTGGCCGCGGGCCCTTACTGCTTCAGATTATGGTCTGCCCAGAGGTGGTGGCCCTTACTGCTTCAGATTATGGTCTGTCCAGAGGTGGTGGCCCTTACTGCTTCAGATTATGGTCTGTCCAGAGGTGGGGGCCCTTACTGCTTCAGATTATGGTCTGTCCAGAGGTGGTGGCCCTTACTGCTTCAGATTATGGTCTGTCCAGAGGTGGTGGCCCTTACTGCTTCAGATTATGGTCTGTCCAGAGGTGGTGGGCCCTTACTGCTTCAGATTATGGTCTGTCCAGAGGTGGTGGGCCCTTACTGCTTCAGATTATGGTCTGTCCAGAGGTGGTGGGCCTTACTGCTTGAGATTATGGTCTGTCCAGAGGTGGTGGCCCTTACTGCTTCAGATTATGGTCTGTCCAGAGGTGGGGGCCCTTACTGCTTCAGATTATGGTCTACCCAGAGGTGTCTGTCCAGCACTTGTGTTTGTTTGCTGTAACAGCGAGGTTACTCCCAGCGTCCGTGTCTCGCTCTGATGACATCATTAAGACGCTGCACGGTTCTCGTCCTCCACGGGGGACTTTTGACAGGTAGCTCCGGTTGGGTTTACAGCAGATGACTGGTTACTTCTCCCTCTGTTGCCCTCTGGTGCCGTCGGCATGGTAACCGTGGCTACCTTCCATTGCCAGTCAACCATTGGGAAAGCCTCTCGTCAGCAAGTCATCGTTCGACATGTTGGTGTTTGGGAACAAACACTACAGGCTTCCTGTTCCTGCCAACCTTGGATTCCATTGGACAGCGGGAAACAGTACTTCATTAGCACTCAACCAATCACGTCTCCTCCCTCGGTGACGCTAGAGAGGTGACCTCATCCTTACCATAAGCAGTGTGCAGGTTCTTGCTGTGTACTCTAGCGTGATGTTCAAACACCTCCTCCTCCCTCCTCCTCTCTCCTCCTCTCTCCTCCTCCCTCCTCCTCCCTCCTCCTCTCTCCTCCTCCCTCCTCCTCTCCTCCTCTCTCCTCCTCTCTCCTCCTCCCTCCTCCTCGCACCTCCTCTCCTCCTCCTCCTCCTCCTCTCTCCTCTCTCCTCTCTCCTCTCTCTTCTCTCCTCCTCCCTCCTCCTCTCTCCTCCTTTCTCTCCTCTCTCCTCTTCTCTCTAGTGTGGTGACTCATTAGCTCTTCCTGGATGTGTCGATACGACCAGGACAAGATGTGATGTCATTGACCTCTGACCCCTAGTACTATTGGTTAGTTGGTGTAGTAACACTGCCTCTGTTGGTCCTCTGGATGATGTGGTCGTGGTGTGTATGTAAGTATGTGTGTGTGTGTGTGTGTGTGTGTGTATGTGTGCATGTGTGTGTAGATGTGTGTGTAGGTGTGCATGTGTGTGTAGGTGTGTGTGTGTGTGTGTGTGTGTGTGTGTACATCCCCTTATTACTAGCATGCCCTGCAGACAGTAAAGGCGTGGCCAACACCAGGATAGCGTAGTTAGCTTAGTCAGAAGATGCTTCTGGTGTTATGAAGTACAAACCCTGAAGACCACCAGAGATCCAAACCGTTCACTGCTCTACCGTTCCGCGGAGGACAGGCTAATATACGACGGGTAATCTGATAACATACCCTACTAAATGACCCCCATAAATCCTCTGGAGCCCCAATGCTAGCCTTGTGCTCCTGCCGTGGGTGGTAACGTTTATGTGTTTCACTTTGGTGGTCTGAGGTAAGAGGAGAAGCATTCCTGTTCTGTTATTCCTAGGATGTCCTCATGTCTAACACACATGTCTGAGAGAGAGAGAGAGAGAGAGAGAGAGAGAGAGAGAGAGAGAGAGAGAGAGAGAGAGAGAGAGAGAGAGAGAGAGAGAGAGAGAAGAGAGAGAGAGAGAGAGAGAGAGAGAGAGAGAGAGAGAGAGAGAGAGAGAGAGAGAGAGAGAGAGAGAGAGAGCTCAAATTTTTCTGCCTCACCTTCCCAGACAGGAAGCAGAGTTTCTGTTTCCAGGTATGTGAGCATCTCGCTGCCGATTGGTCCTCCTTCAAAGGGCAAACCCAGTGTCCAATAGGGACGTAAGCCTGTGGGATGGAGATATTTCTTTAGGGAGAGGATGGTGTTTAAGGTGGAGGAGGGGTGGAGGGAGGTACAGTATGGATCGTACGTATTGATCATAGGCCTGTGATCAGTAATAGCAGCTGTACTGTATCAATATCAATCAAACTGGAAACACTTCTGGTATTAATAAGAAATGTGACATAAACGTAACTTCCTGTGCTAGACCTCTGCAGGTGGACAGCTGTTGTCTCATCACATGACCACTCACTCACTCACTCTCACTTCTAGTGTAGGCTGGTGGTTAGCTGTGTGTGAGGGCTGTAATCAAATCTGTTCAGAGCAGTGTTGCTGATGCTGCACCAAGTGTGACACACACACACACACACACACACACACACACGTGTTGGACTGTAGGCATGTGTAACCCCCCCCCCCCCCCCCCCCCCCCCCCAGGGACGAGAGAATCATGTTCATTATTCTTGCTAAGAGAACCATTAAAATTTCATCAGTTGAATGCAATCGGTACCTAGACAGGGGAGAGAGGAGGGAGCTATGAGAGTGGGGGAGAGGGATGTGGCTGGGGGAGAGGGGAGGGGTGTGTGTGAGGGGGATGAGAGAGAGCGAGGGTAGGAGTGTGTGAGCTGTGTGAGGGGGTAGGGGTAGTAGAGGGAGGAAACACCCTTCATTGTGTGTACCTCTTCTCTCTCCTCCCTCTCCTCACCTCTCCTTTCCTCCTCCTCTCTCTTCCAATTCCTTTGGTCTCCCAGTCATTCTCTTTCTCATGAGTACACACACACACACACACACACACACACACACACACACACACACACACACACACACACACACACACACACACACACACACACACACACACACACACACACACACACACACACACACACACACACACAAAACTAGAATGCAAACCCAACGTTGTGGAAACATTGAAGTGTGGTCTCTGAATTCAGGGAGTTCTCTCTCTCTCTCTCTCTCTCTCTCTCTCTCTCTCTCTCTCTCTCTCTCTCTCTCTCTCTCTCTCTCTCTCTCATTGCGGTGGGTGTTTGATCAGTAATCAGAGATGTTCTGCTGATTTCCGATTGGTTGGTTCGGGCCATGTGTGTGGCTAATGGAATCCAGGCCACTTCCTGTGATTTGTGGTATCTTTTACACACACACACACACACACACCCTCCAGTTGGGTGTTAAAAGTGACGACACATCAACAATCAATGGTAGTAAAGAGGAGGAGACACACAGATGTACTGGAGGGGGAGGGAGGGGAGGGAGGGAGGGGGAGAGGGAGGGAGGGAGGGGGAGGGATGCTGTGTGTACGTGTGATGGGGTGCAGGAGGTGGCAGCGTTTATTGCATTTAGTCTTTTCTGCAGGTGTTTGCACGTTCTATACCTGTCTATATATACACTGACGTTTGTGTGAGTGGGTGTGTGAATTGGTGTGTGCGTGTTTGTGTGTGTATGGGTATATGTATGTGGGTGGGTGGGGGTGTGGTTGTGTGCACATTTGTTTGGGCGCTCATTTAAGAGATGATGTGTAACATCACACACACAGACCATCTCTCTTACTCTTTCTTTCTCTCTTTGTGTGTCTTTGTCTGCTTGTCTCTCTCCTCTGGCTCGTGGTTCGCCTGCAGAATCAGCGTGTCATCTCCAAGTGTGATCTGATGCCATCATAATGGGATTACATGTTAATCCGACACAGGGACCCCAGAGAGAGAGAGAGAGAGAGAGAGAGAGAGAGAGAGAGAGAGAGAGAGAGAGAGAGAGAGAGAGAGAGAGAGAGGAGAGAGAGAGAGAGAGAGAGAGAGAGAGAGAGAGAGAGAGAGAGAGAGAGAGAGAGAGAGAGAGAGAGAGAGAGAGAGAGAGAGAGAGAGAGAGAGAGAGAGAGAGAGAGAGAGAGAGAGAGAGAGAGGCTAACTGCTACAACGAATTGCAACCATAGCTACCAGATAACCACACACACGCTCCCTTCACTCCTTCCACGGTTACCGTGACAACAACACATATCTCTCAGCAGAGTCTCCCTACTTTATCCTGTGTGCAATCTCACAAACACACACACTTGGGTGTTGATGCACGTGGTTGGCATAGCAACTGGTCAGGACACATGATCTCATGTCGATGGCCTAGGAACGACCAGCTGACTCGGCACAAAGAACCTCTGCCGACGGGTCACTTCCTGTTCCTGTGGTGCTCGTTTAGACCCCCCCGCTGTGTTTTTCACCCCTCGTCTTCATCTTCATCACCGTCATCATAATCACCTGGTCCTCCCTCATGCTCCCTGACTACAGAACCACTCCTGTAGTTCAGTCTCACGCTGACCCCATTCACTATGATGTCATAGCCTAATGGAAACCCCATTCCATATAGTGGGTTGGTGATGTCACTATGATGTCATAGCCTAATGGAAACCCCATTCCATATAGTGGGTTGGTGATGTCACTATGATGTCATAGCCTAATGGAAACCCCATTCCATATAGTGGGTTGGTGATGTCACTATGATGTCATAGCCTAATGGAAACCCCATTCCATATAGTGGGTTGGTGATGTCACTATGATGTCATAGCCTAATGGAAACCCCAGCACCACCCAGACCAGAGCCAGGTGGAGTTTCAGAGCGGTTGAAGTTCTTTTGTATCTTAAATGTAGCAGGCAGGACGGCATGTCATCAAGGAGCAGGTAGGGGTCAGGGGTCATCTTGCTCTAGGGGGCCTACAGGTAGGGGTCAGGGGTCATGTTGCTCTAGGAGGCCTACAGGTAGGGGTCAGGGGTCATGTTGCTCTAGGAGGCCTACAGGTAGGGGTCAGGGGTCATGTTGCTCTAGGAGGCCTACAGGTAGGGGTCAGGGGTCATGTTGCTCTAGGAGGCCTACAGGTAGGGGTCAGGGGTCATGTTGCTCTATGAGGCCTACAGGTAGGGGTCAGGGGTCATGTTGCTCTAGGAGGCCTACAGGTAGGGGTCAGGGGTCATGTTGCTCTAGGAGGCCTACAGGTAGGGGTCAGGGGTCATGTTGCTCTAGGAGGCCTACAGGTAGGGGTCAGGGGTCATGTTGCTCTATGAGGCCTACAGGTAGGGGTCAGGGGTCATGTTGCTCTAGGAGGCCTACAGGTAGGGGTCAGGGGTCATGTTGCTCTATGAGGCCTACAGGTAGGGGTCAGGGGTCATGTTGCTCTAGGAGGCCTACAGGTAGGGGTCAGGGGTCATCTTGCTCTAGGAGGCCTACAGGTAGGGGTTAGAGGTCGGGGTTTGAACCCAGAACCTTTTGTCTGTGAGTTCAGCCTTCCTGCGGTGAAGCCAGGGCGTCACGGCAACGCGTTGCTGATGGTGTGGAGAAGAGGTTTCCATGCCGACAGACTGCATGTTAGCGTGTTATAATGAGGAGCCGGCACTCTGACCTTTGACCTGTTCAGATGATAAACGACCCCCCCCCCCCCCCCCCCCCCAATCCCAGAGGAAATCAGTTGGGATGTACAGACACCATTTACATCTGCTCAGATTACACCAGCGTCGTCAATCAAACTTTATTGACCTCTTGGAGCGTTACGAACACCCGTTGAATACCAAACACTGTGTGTGTGTGTGTGTGTGTGTGTGTGTGTGTGTGTGTGTGTGTGTGTGTGTGTGTGTGTGTGTGTGTGTGTGTGTGTGTGTGTGTGTGTGTGTGTGTGTGTGTGTGTGCGAGTGTGTTTGTGTGTGTGTGTGTGTGCGAGTGTGTTTGTTTGTGTGTGTGTGCGAGTGTGTGTGTATGTGTGTGTGTGTGTGCGAGTGTGTTTGTGTGTGTGTGTGTGTGTGTGTGTGGTATTTTGATTGGCCACTGTGGAATGAACAGTGCAATACACATTAATATTTCACCCCCAACAAACTCTAAAATGTCTTTGAAGTAAGCCATGGAGATCCAGATCTGAGAGTGGTAGTGTTTAGGGGATAGCCGTAGCACATTAGCTCTAGCAGCTAATAATTTAGCATGTTAGCGCTGGCAGCTAATACTGAAGCACGTTAGCTCTAACAGCTAATACTTTAGCACATTAGCTCTGGCAGCTAATAATTTAGCATGTTAGCGCTGGCAGCTAATACTGAAGCACGTTAGCAGTGGCAGCTAATACTGAAGCACATTAGCTCTAACAGCTAATACTTTAGCACGTTAGCGCTGGCAGCTAATACTGAAGCACATTAGCTCTAACAGCTAATACCTTAGCACGATAGCGCTTGCAGCTAATACTGAAGCACGTTAGCGCTGGCAGCTAATACCTTAGCACGTTAGCGCTGGCAGCTAATACTGAAGCACATTAGCTCTAGCAGCTAATACCTTAGCACGTTAGCGCTGGCAGATAATACTGAAGCACATTAGCTCTAGCAGCTAATACCTTAGCACGTTAGCAGTGGCAGCTAATACTGAAGCACATTAGCTCTAGCAGCTAATACCTTAGCACGTTAGCGCTGGCAGCTGATACGAACCAGCGTGACGTGAACGCCATGTTCTCTTTGTGCGCTGCATGGTTGGTGTGTCCTTCATGTCAGTGTTGACAACCCAGCTGGGCGGGGTTAAGACGTGTGTCACAACACGACGAGTTCCCAGGCTGCTCTGCTCCAGAGTAATCACAACCCTGAGCGCGGCTTCCTCGGGCTTGGGATTGCTCTCCATTCCCGCACACAGATGAGATCTTTCATGTGGATGTAGCGCCACGGTGGGGAGTGGCCGCCTCAGGTTAAAGTACTTCTTGAAGTTAGCACGTCCCGTGGAATAAAGGGAGATTCGTCGGAGGAAATGTGCAGGTCAATGTACTCCTTTTGAGGATGTTAACTTAGCTATGTATGATTTTAAACGTGAATCTCCAAATGGTTTGCTGACTGAGAGATGATGAGGTGAACGGAAAGGGAACAGGAATCATCTGTGGATTGATTATGGCCCGAGATAATAAGGCTTCTAGAAGACTATGTAAATGATTCTTATTGGTGGTTTATTATTAGTGAAGTACTATCGTAGTATTATAACTGAACATGTAATATGGAAGGTCAGCTGGAACACAGTTGGAAAGCTTCATTCAGATGAGAAAGAAACGGTCTTAGAGGAGGAAGTGAGGGACGCAGGATGTCACCCAGGTGGTACTACAACACCACGTTGTGTTCTGCTGAGTCCCCTCTCTACCTGTCACCACTCTACTGTGACCTCTGACCCCGTGTCCTCCATCAGAGGCCTCTGAAATGTGTGCTGTAACCCGAGCAACCTTGACAGCTTCATGCCGTGCATTCAGAGATTCATGGGGACACAAACATGTCATGTCAGTGTGTGGTCATTTTTCACGACCACACAATCTCACATCGGTATCCTGGCACACAAACGCTTCCCCTCAGAGATTCCCTCAGTCCGTGTGCTGGGAAACTCTGGAAACGGAGCTAATTATTCCTGGTGTAAAATGCATGAGGCTAGCAAAGCCCTGCCGCGGCGCAGCTCAGGGGCCTAGCGACGGCCAGGAGCGCTTAAGGAGTTTAGCGCTCAGCTGCTTTAGCGTTTCCGGGCGGCGTCGTCGCGGCTAGCTCCTCAGAGAGAGTCCTCGTCTCTCGCTGCTTAAGATAATGTAAGGTAACGGCTAGCCCAGCCGCCATGTAGAAACAACTGATTTCACGGCTCATTGCTAGCATCCAGCGCGGCGCACCGCGCGTCCGCAGCGGCTTGGCTGCGGCGCTAGCTGCCGTTCTGGAGCTAACGGAGCGCTTCCCAGGGTCTGGCAACGCGTGACGTGATTGGCTCTTCAGGGAGGGACACGGCAACATGTTGGCAGTGCTCTGGGCGCCGCGGCTAAGTGTTGAGCTGTCATGGACAAGCTGTGTGTGTGGGGGGGGGGGGGGGGGGGGGGGGGGGGGGGGGGGGGGGGGGGGGGGGGGGGAGGGAGGGAGGGAGGGAGAGGTAGGGAGGGAGAGGTAGGGAGGGATGGAGGGATGGAGAGAGAGGTAGGGGATTATTGACGGAGGTAGAGACGACAGAGAGGGGGAGGTATTGAGGAAGAGGAGGGAGGACAGGCAGAGAGATGGTGGGTGAGGAGGAGGGAGGGAGGGAGGCAGAGGGAAGGAGGGGAGGGAGTCCTAATGGCCTGATAGTGGCCCAACTGGGAGAGGGATGTTTACGACTCCCCCTCCTCCCTCCCTCCCCACTTGTGGGTCGGAGCGTTGTGATTGGTGGACCCCGGCGGCCGAGGTGAGTCTGTAGTACAGGAGGCTTGAGAAGGAGGCAGTAAACCCAGACAGGCCCCTGGTGATGGTTGTGAAGGGCCCCCTCTACCTCCTACCTACGACGTCCTCCACCTTCTGCTCCTCCGTCAGACGGAGAGGTGGAGGTTCTGCTGCCCCCAGCTCTGTGCTATTGGGTGTTTGTTCATGAAATGCAGTGTATAACGTGTCTGAAATGCAGAGCTGTCGTTCTGTTGGTCGCCAAATACCAATAGGGTCTGTAGAGGACTTTAAACCAATCATAACAGCTGATGCTGTGACGGTCCCGCCTTGATTGACAACTGGTGTTGAAGTTTCTTTTTTTTCAATTGCTGCAAACTTGCAGTGAGGGCTAACTTGTCCAACTGGTCTAAAAAAGTGAACATAGTCCAAAGTACATGCATTTATTTATGCTACATTTCTGACAGAAGAGGAACTAATAATGTGTAACCAAACAAACCAGAGTCTGGACTGTAGTGGACTCTGCAGAGAGAAGTTCTGGTCCCTGAATCCATCCAGGATCACACAGGAAACAGGACAACATGCCTTCTCCTCTCACCTCAGAAAGGACACACGCACGCACACACACACACACACACACACACACACACACACACACACACACACACACACACACACACACACACACACACACACACACACACTCATGCACACCCTCCACAACACATAAGACAATGCTCAGCAACAAGCCCTCATCAGAGGACGAGCAGCAGATGAAAGGAAGCTTCTCTCCATCACACGGCGCCATGGCAACCAGCGCTTTGATGTGCAGATACAGAGCAGCACTCTCCAGATTGTTGGAAAACTTGACACTTTCGCATTAATTGAGAAGCTAACATGTCTTACTAAGCTAACATATCTCACCGAGCTAACATGTCTCACTGAGCTAACATGTCTCACTGAGCTAACATGTCTCACTGAGCTAACATGTCTCACCGAGCTAACATGTCTCACTGAGCTAACATGTCTCACCGAGCTAACATATCTCACCGAGCTAACATGTCTCACTGAGCTAACATGTCTCACTGAGCTAACATGTCTCACTGAGCTAACATGTCTCACTGAGCTAACATGTCTCACTGAGCTAACATGTCTCACTGAGCTAACATGTCTCACTAAGCTAACATGTCTCACTGAGCTAACATGTCTCACTGAGCTAACATGTCTCACTGAGCTAACATGTCTCACTGAGCTAACATGTCTCACTAAGCTAACATGTCTCACTGAGCTAACATGTCTCACTGAGCTAACATGTCTCACTGAGCTAACATGTCTCACTGAGCTAACATGTCTCACTAAGCTAACATGTTTTCACTTTCTCTTTACTTGTTTTACAGCCAAACTGAGGACTTAACAGAGGACTAAAGCGTGAGGGCTGAAGACTTTGGTTTTCTTCTTGCTGATTGGGCGAACACGAGGACCCCTGGTCCCTGGTCCCCGGTCCCTGGTCCCTGGTCCCCGGTCCCTGGTCCCTGGTCCCTGGTCCCTGGTCCCTGGTCCCTGGTCCCTGGTCCCCGGTCCCTGGTCCCCGGTCCCTGGTCCCCGGTCCCTGGTCCCTGGTCCCCGGTCCCTGGTCCCTGGTCCCTGGTCCCTGGTCCCCGGTCCCCGGTCCCTGGTCCCCGGTCCCTGGTCCCTGGTCCAGGAGGACGTCGGGTTGTGATCCGGTCCCTCCAGGGTTCTGTTGCTAGACCATCGGAGCCAGGGCTGCTATGGCTCACCTGAGCTCAGGTGAGGGTGTGACCCGGACCCCCGGGCCGCTGTAGCGCCCCCCCTGTGGTGAGTTCAGCAGCCGTGTGGAGCGCTCCTCATCCTGGAGGTCCTGTGCCCGTCGAGGGATGGACCCCCCGGAGAGCAGAGCCAAGAAGTCCAGCAGCCAGAAGCTGGAGGACCAGAAGAAGGTAGGAGAGGGTCTTATCCATGTCCGGGTTGATCCGGGGGGGTGGGGGGGTTGGGGGGGGGGGGGGGCACTGTAGCGTCTCAACAAGGTGAGGCAAACATAGAAGGATGGGCGCAGGTATGTGTGGCGCAGTCCTCCAAGCTCCATCTGCTTTGTGGAAGTTATGAAACATCTTCACCCAAATAAGAAGGTAGAAGCTGCTGTGTGTGTGTGTCAGGTTTTCTGGGGAACAGGGCTTGTTGTGTTGTTGTTGTGTTGTTGTGTTGCTCCAGTCTTTATTCCCGCTAGTTGATCGCGCTGCGTCTCATCAAATAATCTGCTATTTATAAAGACAGACCCCCCCTCTGAACTGGAAGTCTGTTATCTGGGCTCCTAACACACACACACACACCATCAGAGACACACACACACACACACACACACACACACACACACACCATCAGAGACACACACACACACACACACACACACACCATCAGACACACACACACACACACCATCAGAGACACACACACACACACACACACACACACACACACACACACCATCAGAGACACACACACACACACACACACCATCAGACACACACACACACACACCATCAGAGACACACACCATCAGAGACACACACCCCATCAGAGACACACACACACACCATCAGACACACACACACACACACACACACACCATCAGAGACACACACACACACACACACACCATCAGACACACACACACACACACACACACCATCAGAGACACACACACACCATCAGAGACACACACACACCATCAGAGACACACACACCATCAGAGACACACACCATCAGAGACACACACACACCATCAGACACACACACCATCAGAGACACACACAAACACCATCAGAGACACACCCCCACCCTCCTGCCCCACCCTCCTCCACCTCTGGGAGTTCATATTTACATTGTGTTTGAGGCCTCTTCCTTTTATGGTCGTTCCTGAGAGAGAGAGAGAGAGAGAGAGAGAGAGAGAGAGAGAGAGAGAGAGAGAGAGAGAGAGAGAGAGAGAGAGAGAGAGAGAGAGAGAGAGAGAGAGAGAGAGAGAGAGAGAGAGAGAGAGAGAGAGAGAGAGAGAGAGAGAGAGAGAGAGAGAGAGAGAGAGAGAGAGAGAGAGAGAGAGAGAGAGAGAGAGAGAGAGAGAGAGACTGGTTGGGTTCAGACCCTCTATGATATTTTTGGTATTACTGTACAATAACATACTACTATTGCAGCGGCCTTTAATTCATAGTATAAATTATTCACAAGGTATTCTATCGTCACGGTGACTAAATGTCCTCTCCGGTATTACTATCCACCACAAACCCCTTCTTTAAACCACAGCCTCATGTAGCGTAGCGTAGCATAGCGTAGCATAGCGTAGCGTAGCCATGTGTAACATAGGATAGCCTAGCGTAGCCATGTGTAACATAGGATAGCCTAGCGTAGTGTAGCATAGCGTAGCCATGTGTAACATAGGATAGCCTAGCGTAGCGTAGCCATTTGTAACATAGGATAGCCTAGCGTAGTGTATGCTGCCTCCAAACTGTGACAGCAGACATTCCAGCAGAGCTGCTGTCTGAGTCTGATTGATCACCCCCCCCCCCCCCCCCCCCCCCCCCCCCCCCCCCCTGGAGAAGATACAAAATGGAGGAACATATTTCAGGCTAATGGCCTGCTGGAGGCAGGATGCCGCTAAAGAAGCACATCAAATATTCATCAGGTAGCAGTAGAGGGGGTTTGGGCACACTTTGGTGAGCAGCGTGGTGGAGAGTGTAAGACCCCTCCTCCCCCTCCTCCCCCTCCTCCCCCAGGGGTATCCGGCCTCTAAAACAGCTGTTACACTACGCTGAGGCTGGCCAGCCATCTTGTCCCCGCAGCTCAACATGCTAACTGGAGCTTGTCTGACATTTTGGAGACATCAAGGTTGTCTGTCATGTGGTCTCCCAGCCGAAACGTCCCCTGTCTGCCTGTAGGCCTCCTGCAGCCAGATGACCCCTGACCCCTAGCGCCTGATGACCTGTCTCTGTACTGTCTAACCCCTACCTGCTCCTTAATGACCTGTCTCTGTACTGTCTAACCCCTACCTGCTCCTTAATGACCTGTCTCTGTACTGTCTAACCCCTACCTGCTCCTTAATGACCTGTCTTTGTACTGTCTAACCCCTACCTGCTCCTCAATGACCTGTCTCTGTACTGTCTAACCCCTACCTGCTCCTCAATGACCTGTCTCTGTACTGTCTAACCCCTACCTGCTCCTTAATGACCTGTCTCTGTACTGTCTAACCCCTACCTGCTCCTTAATGACCTGTCTCTGTACTGTCTGACCCCTACCTGCTCCTTAATGACCTGTCTCTGTACTGTCTGACCCCTACCTGCTCCTTAACGACCTGTCTCTGTACTGTCTAACCCCTACCTGCTCCTTAACGACCTTTCTCTGTACTGTCTAACCCCTACCTGCTCCTTAGTGACCTGTCTCTGTACTGTCTAACCCCTACCTGCTCCTTAATGACCTGTCTCTGTACTGTCTAACCCCTACCTGCTCCTTAATGACCTGTCTCTGTACTGTCTAACCCCTACCTGCTCCTTAATGACCTGTCTCTGTACTGTCTAACCCCTACCTGCTCCTTAATGACCTGTCTCTGTACTGTCTAACCCCTACCTGCTCCTTAATGACCTGTCTCTGTACTGTCTAACCCCTACCTGCTCCTTAATGACCTGTCTCTGTACTGTCTAACCCCTACCTGCTCCTTAATGACCTGTCTCTGAACACACTGTGTCTTGAATGAAAGGCTAGATGGCTGAAGGGTAAATAGTGTGGTGCCATTTGAGACCAGTCTGGTCCAGTGTAATCCGGTTCCACAGGGTCAAACCACCAGTAGAATTAGGATGATAAGCACATCCCTGAAGTATTAGTAGGCAGGGCTTTTACTTTGAAAATGACATCATGTCCAGAACTCAAACAGGCTTAGTATCCACTAGCTGTTTCAGCACAGAAGGTTTGGTGCTGTTATGTAATATCTCTTTAATCCTCCGTCAGCTGAGAGACATGGAGCTGCTCATACACCTAATCCCTTCTCACTGTCCTTCTCTTTCAATTACATTCAATTAAAGTCCCCCTTCTCGCCTCTCTCTCTCTCTCTCTCTCTCTCTCTCTCTCTCTCTCTCTCTCTCTCTCTCTCTCTCTCTCTCTCTCTCTCTCTCTCTCTCTCTCTCTCTCTCTCTCTCTCTCTCTCTCTCTCTCTCTCTCTCTCTCTCTCTCTCGTGTGATGCATCATCCATCCACAGGTAGAGCTAGTTCAGGTGTAAGGGAGGGATGGGTCAGACTGATCTAGAAACATTAGCTTAGCATCTTAGCATCGCCATCCAAGTGACAGGCTGCAATGCATCATGGGATACATAAAGGAGGTTTGGGGAACCCTGGAGAGTAACGGTTGATATCATATCAGATGGAACACAAGCCGTAAGCACGGCAGGGACTTCCTGGTCATGTTGCTATGGTAACATCTATCAAACTCAGCATCATTTAAATCCAAATGATGCTTGCTGGCTGTATAGGGGGCTTTTATGTTTGCGTGGATTACACTCATAGAGTATAATGTTACTCACACGCACGCACGCACACACACACACACAAACATGCGCACGCACGCACGCACGCACACACACACACACACACATACTGTGAAAATATAAAAAGAGAGTGATAAACCAAGATGGTGGATTGTCACCTGGCCAGGTGTGTTTAGCTCCGCCCCCAATTATGACCCAACTCAAGATAAACGGGCGTGTCCTTGATCCTGGTTGGCTGAGGGGTGTTTGATGGTGTAGCGTTGGTAACCGCCCTGACTCCACCCCCTCACATCGATCCATCGTAACCCTCCACACAACACCATGACAACACCCATGGGACTTCTGCTGTGTGGGTGTGTTTGTAGGTGTGTGTGTGTTGGAGAGAGAGTGTCTTTAGGTTTACTGTTGTGTGTGTGTGTGTGTTTGTGTGTGTGTGTTTATGTGTGTGTAGAGGGAATTAAACACGCCCGGGTATTTATGTCATAAACCTTTTGCTGAATTCCTCTTTACGCTGGGCTGAAATATCACTGCATCGTAAACGTTGTCAGGGACCAAAACACGCTGCCAGGTTTCTAATGGAAACCTATTACACCCAGAGAGCTGCTTCCCCGAGAGCCTGGCCTATATAAATGGTAATGATGCGGTCGCCACGGTAACCCTAGGATGGACGGAGGCTCTCGGCTTCCTGGTCCAGACCTAACCTGGACCAGCATCACGCTAACCTGGACTAGCATCACGCTAACCTGGAATAGCATCACGCTAACCTGGACTAGCATCACGC
>JACYXH010000483.1:100000-120000 GCA_026745465.1 Lota lota | reverse complement strand
CTCCCCGCTCCGCTCCCCGCTCAGCTCCCCGCTCCGCTCCCCGCTCAGCTCCCCGCTCAGCTCCCCGCTCAGCTCCCCGCTCAGCTCCCCGCTCAGCTCCCCGCTCCGCTCCCCGCTCAGCTCCCCGCTCAGCTCCCCGCTCAGCTCCCCGCTCAGCTCCCCGCTCAGCTCCCCTGGTAGGACTGGTGGGACTGGTAGGACTGGTAGGACTGGTGGGACCCGTAGGACTGGTGGGACTGGTGGGACTGGTGGGACTGGTAGGACTGGTAGGACTGGTGGGACTGGTGGGACCCGTGGGACTGGTGGGACTGGTGGGACCTGTAGGACTGGTGGGACTGGTGGGACTGGTAGGACTGGTGAGACTGGTGGGACTGGTAGGACTGGTGGGACTGGTAGGACTGGTGGGACTGGTGGGACTGGTGGGACTGGTGGGACCTGTGGGACTGGTGGGACTGGTAGGACTGGTAGGACTGGTGGGACTGGTGGGACCTGTGGGACTGGTGGGACCTGTAGGACTGGTGGGACTGGTGGGACTGGTGGGACACTGGAGAGTCTATCCAGAGTTGATGGTCCACGACTCGTTACCATTACTCGTCCTCCTTCGTTTGGTTCTGAGTAGACCTGAACGCTCGTTCCAGTTTCATGACGCTGGTCGAGAAAGGAACCGCTAGGAGGCCGAGACAAGCATGGTTCTCCGCTCCTGGTCTCCAGGGTTCTGTCTGTTTTCTAGGTTCTCCAGGGCTGTGTGGGTTGCCTGAGGTTCCTCATCAGATGTTACTGAGACGGTCTGGTTTGTGCGCTGGTCTAGAGGATGTCTGGACTGAGCCTCGCGGTTGTGTTTTTGTTGTGTGTTTTTAATGCGTGTGGTCGCAGTCAGAGAATGCATGTGGTTGGGGACATTGTGTGTGTGTTTGTTGTGTGTCTGTGTGGTTGTGTTGTGAACTCATTGACTCCAGGACTCCGGAGCGTTTGGCGCCGGTGACTCTGGCGGCACAGCGGCCATCTTAGTGAGGTCATTATGACGCACAGTGACTCTGGCGGCACGGCGGCCATCTTAGTGAGGTCATGATGACGCACAGTGACTCTGGCGGCACGGCGGCCATCTTAGTGAGGTCATGATGACGCACAGTGACTCTGGCGGCACGGCGGCCATCTTAGTGAGGTCATTATGACGCACAGTGGGAGATGGAGAACGACCAGGATGATGAAGAAGACAAAGTGAGGGAGGGGGTCTGCCCTGGGGGAGGGAGGGGAGGGAGGGGAGGGAGGGTGTCTGAGGTCTCTGTCGCCTTCAGATGTTCCTTCGTGGCGGTTCCTCCGTGGCGGTTCCTTCGTGGCGGTTCCTTCGTGGCGGTTCCTTCGTGACGGTTCCTTCGTGACGGTTCCTTCGTGGCGGTTCCTTCGTGACGGTTCCTTCGTGACGGTTCCTTCATGGCGGTTCCTTCGTGACGGTTCCTTCATGGCGGTTCCTTTGTGGCGGTTCCTTTGTAGCGGTTCCTTCGTGGCGGTTCCTTCGTGGCGGTTCCTTTGTGGCGGTTCCTTCGTGGCGGTTCCTTTGTGGCGGTTCCTTCGTGGCGGTCTCTGCTCGCCATCCTCAAGGTTGCCGCTGACCTGGTGCGGCCGCGACCCCATGACCCCCACAGAGGGGAGCCCGACATGTAAGCGTGTTGTTAGGGGGGAGGAGGCGTCCCCCCCCCCCCCCCCCCCCCTCGCTGTGGGCCAGTTGGCGTGGCGACGAGATGGTCTCACTCCAGCCAATCAAGGACGGGCTGAGTTGGACCGCTGGAGTCGCGGGGATTAAAGAGCTTCTCCCCAAAGCTCCCGTTTAGTTTTTCCACTTTTTCCCAAAGTAGTTGAGGTTTTGCTCCTAGGAAAGTCGTTTAGTGACGTGCTGAAGGCTGAGATGGGGGCCCTGTGTAAGCATCACCCCACGATTCACACGCCGTACATAAAGAAGGGAGGAGCTCTGCATAACTTTACCTTATCTGTCTTATGTACACATGTGGTTGACTGAGTGGATTAATATTAAACCTGAGATAGAGCCCAGTAATGAACACTAATCTGCATTTTCTAATTAGAATTACAATAATTGTTACAGGGCTTTCATTCTGCCAGTGCCAGCCAGCTAGTGAAGACCGGGTAGATTAAATGTAATTAGAACAAGATTTGATTTGATTAGTTAGACAAAATTGACGAGAGTCATGGAAACCCGGGTCAAAAAGAGCAGATTGTTAGAGTACAGCACTAAGAGAAACAGCTTGCCTAATCATATTGATAACCCCGCCTTCATATCACGTCAGATCGACTGGCATCCCACCTCCATTTAGAGCCATGTTTGACTTAACATAACTTAAATCATCTTAACGAGGCAAGACGTTCTGCCCCCAGAGCACGGGACGATCATCTGATCTCAGGGAGCAGGGGTCATGTTCTGATCCCACATCCGTGTCTCACCTAACTGGTTATGACTCGCTAAGGGCACAGCCTCTGATGATAGACTCTAATAATGTAGCTCATTACCAACTAGACTGTGTACTCCTCGTCTCTATGCGTTCACCGTGCCCCCCCCCCAAGAGACCCTAACCCTAACCCCCCTAACCCCCCCAAAAGACCCTAACCCTAACCCCCCTAACCCTAACCCTAACCCCCCTAAAAGACCCTAACCTCCCTAACCCTAACCACCCCAAAAGACCCTAACCCCACTAACCCCCCCAAAAGACCCTAGCCCCCCTAACCCTAACCCCCCCCAAAAGACCCTAACCCCCCCAAAATACCCTAACCCCACTAACCCCCCCCAAAAGACCCTAACCCCCCTAACCCTAACCCCCCCAAAAGACCCTAACCCCACTAACCCTAACCCCCCCAAAAGACCCTAACCCCCCTAACCCTAACCCCCCCAAAAGACCCTAACCCCACTAACCCTAACCCCCCCAAAAGACCCTAACCCCCCTAACCCTAACCCCCCCCAAAAGACCTAACCCCCTAACCCTAACCCCCCCAAAAGACCCTAACCCCCTAACCCTAAACCCCCCCCAAAAGACCCTAACCCCCCTAACCCTAACCCCCCAAAAGACCCTAACCCCACTAACCCTAACCCCCCCAAAAGACCCTAACCCCACTAACCCTAACCCCCCCAAAAGACCCTAACCCCCCCTAACCCTAACCCCCCAAAAGACCCTAACCCCCCTAACCCTAACCCCCCCCAAAAGACCCACCCTAACCCCCCCCCCCCCACCCCCCCCCCCCCCCCCCCAACCCCCCCCCCCCCCCCCACCCCCCCCCCCCCCCCCCCCCCCCCCCCCCCCCGCAACGAACGCAACACAGACAGGAAACTGGAGCAGTCTGATTGGTGCATGGAAGGGCTAAGTTAACGATTTAGAGGGATTCCATCGTTAGCGGCTAATTAACGCATCAATGCATGTTTAAGCACCGCGTCAAAATGGCTCCCAAACCTACTCTATGATCAACTATTAATGAATAACTGATTAACATAACGCAGAACTAACTGGTTTAACCGCGTCAATTATAACATGAATTCAACCAACCAGTCAGTGTTTCCACAGCTTCTCCCAGCTTGTGAATCGGGACGATGGCTAGAAAGATGACAGCGTGTACGCTACGACTTTAAACCGACAACAAGACATGCTGGCGAGCAGCTTGTGGGACAGCAGAGCCAAGCTATTAGCGGCTAAACAAACCCGCTCTTGGAGAGTCCCGGGAACAGATGAGTGTTCAGTAATTGCTCGGCGTATCGACAACCTTGGTCTGCGGTGCCCCCCCCCCCCCCCCCCCCCCCCCTGGCGTCCCGGCCCGCTGATTGAGACTAAATGAAACCACTTCCTGTGTCGTCCGTGCCAGTTGGCTGCAGATGTGCTCCAGTTGAAGGGGAACGGCACCCCGAGACGGAGCCAACATCTGGCTGGTTGTTCAGGCCGCGCTCTGCTGACAACGGGGGCAGCGAGAGAGGAAGAACCAAGAGTCCTCTGAGAGGTCGCGCAGAGGTCGCGCAGAGGCCGTTATCCTGAAGCACGCAGGACGAAGGGTAGCTGAAACCAGTTGTAATGCAGAGCTTGGAGTGGGGGCCAGGGGCCAGGGGTCCACCCAACACCTTCCTCCTTGACAGCTCATTTCCTCTGGAGCGGAGGACACCTCATTCGTACCGGAGGATGAGTCTGGTCGGATCATGAGGAGGACAGGAGAACCCCTTCTCTGCAGGGTTAGCCCCTGGAGAGAAGGGGTTATTGGTTGATATTGAGGCCATGAGCCTCTTTCCATTCCAGGTCCAACAGTGACCTCAACATCCCCTCGCCGTACTCCTGACCTGAATCCTCGGATGTTGGCCGGGGCCGATCGAGGTAGAGTTTGTGATCCGAACACTGGTCATCCTCTCCGACCACGTGGTGTCTTAAAGAAAACTGAAAAACCTAATCAAACCCTCTTCTATGTTCAGCCCATGATTCCTGCCTCCGATTCTGGCTGCAGAATGCTCTGTTTGTTGGCCTCCACAAGTGAATGGAATAAAAGTGAATGTTATGCGCTGAAGGGAGGCGGTTAAAGGGCCATTAGACCTGTGTTCACAGCAGGAGCCCCCCATCTATGACCTAGAGCGCCTGCCAAGTCACCAGCTTCTGGCCTGGGTCAACAGCGGCTCTGCAGCTGCCCTCTCGTTGGTGGGACAACCCTGTCCCCCTGACAACCCTGTCCCCCTGACGACAACCCTGTCCCCCTGACAACCCTGTCCCCCTGACGACAACCCTGTCCCCCTGACAACCCTGTCCCCCTGACGACGACCCTGTCCCCCTGACGACAACCCTGTCCCCCTGACGACAACCCTGTCCCCCTGACAACCCTGTCCCCCTGACAACCATGTCCCCTGACGACGACCCTGTCCCCCTGACAACCCTGTCCCCCTGACGACGACCCTGTCCCCCTGACAACCCTGTCCCCCTGACGACGACCCTGTCCCCCTGACTCCCCTGTCCCCCTGTACCTCTGGTCTCAGCTGTGAGGACCTGTACCACACCTGTCTGTTTGTTCCTAGTGTGTAGGCTGCAGTGTGTTGTATGATGGTTGTGTGTTGTATGATGGTAGTGTGTTGTATGATGGTAGTGTGTTGTATAATGGTAGTGTGTTGTATGATGGTTGTGTGTTGTATGATGGTAGTGTGTTGTATGATGGTAGTGTGTTGTATGATGGTAGTGTGTTGTATGATGGTAGTGTGTTGTATGATGGCAGTGTGTTGTATGATGGTAGTGTGTTGTATGATGGTAGTGTGTTGTATGATGGTTGTGTGTTGTATGATGGTAGTGTGTTGTATGATGGTAGTGTGTTGTATGATGGTAGTGTGTTGTATGATGGTAGTGTGTTGTATGATGGGATTGTGTTGTATAATGGTAGTGTGTTGTATGATGGTTGTGTGTTCTGTGATTGATTGCATCATGTTCAGTATCTTCTTGTGTTCTTGTGTTTTCATCCCTCTGCTAAAACGAGGCTGTGGATTCACCACACTGTCAGACGATCTGATTCACAGCATCTTGGTTACCGTGACAATGCCGCCAGTCTGCCCCCAGGTCCTAAAGCCACTAATGTCTCCTCCATGGAACTATGATGTCATTTTAATTAGCCAATCAGCAGGAGAGGAAGGGATTAATGGAGCCCTCTCTGCATGAGGGAGGGAGAGAGAGAGACAGAGGGACAGAGGGACAATATACAAATACATAGAGGGAGATGAAGAGTGTGTGTTTGTCAGGATGATGGATAAGAAGAGAGGGAGAGTGTGTGTGTGTGTGTGGCCAGATTGAGACTGGTAGTGAATAGCCTGCGTATTGCTGACCTTTGTGGACCTCGGATAGAGATGAGCTGTGTTGCTGCATCCACATGTTGACGACCAGAGTTACCAAATGGCCGTAATCACCAAGCAGCCATCTTGGTTGTGAACGCTGGCTGGGTGGGGGTGGGGGGGGGGGGGGGGGGGGTGGGGGGGGGTCGTGGGTTGGGTCATGTGACGTGGTGGCGAGTCTCTCCGCTTCGTCTCCAGGATGCAGTGTGCCTCGGAGGCGGTTCTGCTCGGGCTTTGATTTAGTTTAACCAACCGCCCACGTGAGCGCTGTCCTCCACAACAAGCGGAGCGCCGTGGCAACCAGGAGACCGACGAGAGGCGTGGTCGGAGCGGACAGGTGGAGGCAGGAGTCCTTTTGGAAATGTAACCCCTCCGTGAAAACAATCAGCCCCCCTGGCGACACGAGAGGCGGGGAGGAGACGCTGCTGGAATGCTGATGGACTCCCAGCTCCAGGGACGAGGGACAGTACCGTCTGTCCAGAGAAGGGGGCGCTAGAGGGGCCCGCAGGGTCGGCGTGGATCTGCTGTCAGCAGCTTGACTTGGAACGGGACTGGCTGTTAGCGCTAGCGACATGCTAGCCTAGCGACATGCTAGCCTAGAGACATGCTAGCCTAGTGACTTGCTATCCTAGAGACATGCTAGCCTAGAGACATGCTAGCCTAGCGACATGCTAGCCTAGAGACATGCTAGCCTAGAGACATGCTAGCCTAGAGACATGCTAGCCTAGCGACATGCTAGCCTAGAGACATGCTAGCCTAGCGACATGCTAGCCTAGCGACATACTAGCCTAGCGATATGCTAGCCTAGAGACATGCTAGCCTAGAGACATGCTAACCTAGTGACTTGCTATCCTAGAGACATGCTAGCCTAGCGATATGCTATCCTAGAGACATGCTAGCCTAGAGACATGCTAGCCTAGCGATATGCTAGCCTAGTGACTTGCTAGCCTAGAGACATGATAGCCTAGAGACATGCTAGCCTAGCGACATACTAGCCTAGCGACATGCTAGCCTTGCGGCATGCTAGCCTAGCGACATGCTAGCCTTGCGACATGCTAGCCTTGCGACCTGCTAGCCTTGCGACATGCTAGCCTTGCGACCTGCTAGCCTTGCGACAAGCAATGCTAGCCTAGCGGACGACTTTGTATAATGGCCCTCATCACCACCACAGTCTTCTTCTGTGGTCGCCCTGGCAACTCTTGGCAGATGGCAACGGGCTCAGGGTTGCTCAGGGTTGCTCAGGGGCGTGTGGTTGCCTTCAATGATTTCACTGAAAAGAAATCTTGGTTAAAGTGATTCATGGAAAGCGATTTGAACAGCTCGTTTTTGAACAGTTTGTTTATATATTCCTTTGTAAAACCATGACATCATTCATGTCTTTTATTTATAAATAATATTCCACTCTGTGAGGTCATTATGATGGCATGTCATCAAAGATTTGCTAATCAGCAACAGGTTTAAGCTATAAAGTTTAAATAATTAAGTTGAACCAATCAGCTGGTTGCAAGTCGTGGAACCTCTTCCTCAGCCAGACACAATCCAGCGGTAGCGTGTCAGGGATTCAAACCGATGACCTTTCACTCCAGTAGCTGTAGTCAGCCGTCACTCTGCCCGTACATTCAGAGGTTTAAACAGCAGAGCTTCATCTATTGGCCGATGAGACCTCGTCAGGGCTTCATCTATTGGCCGATGAGACCTCGTCAGGGCTTCGTCTATTGGCTGACGAGACCTCGTCAGGGCTTCATCTATTGGCCGACGAGACCTCGTCAGGGCTTCATCTATTGGCCGACGAGACCTCGTCAGGGCTTCATCTATTGGCCGACAAGACCTCGTCAGGGCTTCATCTATTGGCCGACGAGACCTCGTCAGGGCTTCATCTATTGGCCGACGAGACCTCGTCAGGGCTTCATCTATTGGCCGATGAGACCTCGTCAGGGCTTCGTCTATTGGCTGACGAGACCTCGTCAGGGCTTCATCTATTGGCCGACGAGACCTCGTCAGGGCTTCATCTATTGGCCGACGAGACCTCGTCAGGGCTTCATCTATTGGCCGACGAGACCTCGTCAGGGCTTCATCTATTGGCCGATGAGACCTCGTCAGGGCTTCATCTATTGGCCGACGAGACCTCGTCAGGGCTTCATCTATTGGCCGATAAGACCTCGTCAGGGCTTCATCTATTGGCCGATGAGACCTCGTCAGGGCTTCATCTATTGGCCGATGAGACCTCGTCAGGGCTTCATCTATTGGCCGACGAGACCTCGTCAGGGCTTCATCTATTGGCCGATAAGACCTCGTCAGGGCTTCATCTATTGGCCGATAAGACCTCGTCAGGGCTTCATCTATTGGCCGACGAGACCTCGTCAGGGCTTCATCTATTGGCCGACGAGACCTCGTCAGGTCTTCATCTATTGGCCGACGAGACCTCGTCAGGGCTTCATCTATTGGCCGACGAGACCTCGTCAGGGCTTCATCTATTGGCCGATGAGACCTCGTCAGCTGCAGAGGGGATGTTCACAGATGTTTCTGGAAGCGGACCTTTTCCAGATGTTTGCCTTCTGCTTGTTTGTCCTGAGTCAAGCTGTATTTCTTTATCAGGCCCTTTATCTCACCAGGACGGACTGCCATGTGCAGAGCCAGCTCACCCAGGAACCTTCTCCAGCCCGTGGATGTTGCTATGGTAACACAGTAACACGGTAACATGTTGCTGCGTTACCGGGTGTGTGCGTCTGTGTGTGGGTTTGTGTGTGTTTATGAGGTGTCTCCTCCTGCATGAGGAGGTAAGGAGGATGAGGGGGAGGAGAAGAGGAAGAGGTGTAGAGGAGGAGGAGGAGGAAGAGGAGAGGAGGAGGAGGAGGAAGAGGAGGAGGAGGAGATGGAGGAGTAGAGGTGGTTGAGGAAGAGGAGAGGCGGAAGAGGAGGAGAGGTAGAGGAGGAGGAAGAGGAGAGGCGGAAGAGGAGGAGGAGAGGAGGAGGAGGAGAGGAGCAGGGCAGCACTCTTCAAGGTCAGATCTCTGCAGTTCACTTAACATAACTTCTATTAGGAAATCAATAGGATCAGTCCATTCTGCTCTACTATAGGTCTATGTTTCTGTGTGTGTGTGAAACATAGTGAGTAGCACCCGGTCTCTGGGGGGGGGGGGGGGGGGGGGGGGGGTGGGCAGTCTGTTGCGCCCCCCCTGGGCACTAGGGAGAGGGTTAGCTGAGTGTAACGTGTGTCTCTGTGAAACGAGTACAAGCATAGAGTTACAACACCATGGAACGATCCATTCATACACACACAACCATGATCCATTCATACACACACACACACACACACACACACACACACACACACACACACACACACACACAATCATGATCCATTCACACACACACACAACCATGATCCATTCATACATACACACACACACACACACACACACACACACACACACACACACACACACACACACACACACACACACACACATACACAATCATGATCCATTCACACACACACAACCATGATCCATTCATACACACACACACACACACACACACACAATCATGATCCATTCACACACACACAACCATGATCCATTCATACACACACACACACACACACACACACACAATCATGATCCATTCACACACACACAACCATGATCCATTCATACACACACACACACACACAATCATGATCCATTCACACACACACAACCATGATCCATTCATACACACACAACCATGATCCATTCATACACACACACACAATCATGATCCATTCACACACACACAACCATGATCCATTCATACACACACACACACACACACACACAATCATGATCCATTCACACACACACAACCAAGATCCATTCATACACACACACACACACACACACAATCATGATCCATTCATACACACACACACACACACACACACAATCATGATCCATTCACACACACACAACCATGATCCATTCATACACACACACACACACACACAATCATGATCCATTCACACACACACAACCATGATCCATTCATACACACACACACACACACACACACACACACAATCATGATCCATTCACACACACACAACCATGATCCATTCATACACACACACACACACACACACACACACACACACACAATCATGATCCATTCACACACACACAACCATTATCCATTCATACACACACACACACACACACACAACCATGATCAATTCAGAATCACTGGATTACACCAAACAACACGGAGGAGAGGAGAGGAGGAGCAGAGGGGGAGGAAGGAGAGAAGGAGGGGGAGGAAGGAGAGGAGAGGGGGAGGAGAGGAAGGAGAGAAGGAGAGCAGAGGGGGAGGAAGGAGAGATAGGAGGAGTGGAAGGAGAGAAGGAGAGAAGGAGAGGGGAGGGGAAGGGAGGAGAGACTACACCACCCTCACATCAACTAGACCACCCTCATTTCCACTACACCACCCTCACGTCCACTACACCACCCTCACACCTTCTACACCACCTATATATCTGGCACACACACCACAGCAGCATAATGAAGCAGAGATAATGAGGTCATTTTTCTGCCTTCCTGATTAGAAACAACGAGAGAGAGATGACCTCAGATGTCTGCTGTGTGTCAGCATCTTGAAGGGGCTGGTCCAAACATCTTAAAGGGGCTGTCCTTCCGAAGCATCACTTTAATTGTAATGTTTATGTAGCGCTAATTAAATCAAATCCCGGCCCGTCTGGCGGGCGATCAAAGGCGCGGCCCCACCCCTCAGCCCCCCAAGGTTTCCTCTCTGGTACCCAGCCATGCTGCCTCCCCCCTGGGCACTCCCCGCTGCCTCGCTCTCTCCAGACGGAGCACTGCCCTCTGCTGGCCGCGGGGGGAACTACACGTCTGGGTGTAACCCGGCGACGCACGTGGGAGCGTCGTTTCCACGGTGATCAGGGCATTGGCCGTCAGCGTGGAAAACGAAACTCTGTTTAGTAAATAACAGGTCACGTGACCGAACATCACATGATCTGGCACCCCCTCCGAGCCCAGCAACGTGTGTGTGCACGTGTGTGTGTGTGCGTGTCTAGTTAAGTCTTGGCCCAATGGAACACGTGCTCATGTGCCAAACCCCCCCCCCCCCCCCCCCCCCCCACACACACACACACACACACACACACACACACACACACACACACACACACACACACACACACACACACACACACACACACACACACACACACACACACCTCCTGCTGGGCCTCTCGTCAGCTCTAGTTTCTGAGCTGCGGTGCATTCTGGGTAATGTTCTGGACCCAGGAGACGGCTCTCCTTCATCTCTCATCTTCTTCTTTATTTTACTGTTGAGCAGCCAGACCTCCAGCACTCTGCCTGAGAGAGAGAGAGAGAGAGAGAGAGAGAGAGAGAGAGAGAGAGAGAGAGAGAGAGAGAGAGAGAGAGAGAGAGAGAGAGAGAGAGAGAGAGAGAGAGAGAGAGAGAGAGAGAGAGAGAGAGAGAGAGAGAGAGAGAGAGAGAGAGAGAGAGAGAGAGAGAGAGAGAGAGAGAGAGAGAGAGAGAGAGAGAGAGAGAGAGAGACCTGGCTCTAATCTTTCCGCCTCACCTTCCCAGACAGGAAGCAGAGGTTCTGTCTCCAGGTGTGTGAGCAGCCAGTGGAACGCTGAACTCATTAATTCTCTGGAATTAAACATATTTATCTCAGGGTGCATGAGGAGTTTACAGACAGGGCCATAGAGACAGACAGGGCCATAGAGACAGACAGGTCAATACAAGACTAGAACAGACAGTATGTAGCATGTCGCTATGTAGCTTGTCGCTATGCAGCATGTTGCTATGTAGCTTCTAGCTATCGGCCATCCCTGACTGTTCACCTGTCAGTGGGAACAACACGTTCTACCTCTGCAGCGTGTCCTTCAACACCTGCGTGCTGGGGTCAGACGACGGCCACGCCCCCTGGACACGCCCCCCTAGACACGCCCCATGGACACGCCCCCCCTAGACACGCCCCCTGGCTCCTTCATGGACACACTCGTAGTCGCCACGCCCCCGATGAGCTCACCTGTGTCTCACTGTCTTGACTTGTTATTGTAAACACATACACCTCTGTCTGTCTGTCTGTCCCTCTCCCCCATCCTCGACTGTCTGTCTGTCTGTCTGTCTGTCCCTCTCCACCATCCTCTTCTGTCTGTCTGTCTGTCTGTCTGTCCCATCCTCTTCTGTCTGTCTGTCTGTCTGTCTGTCTGTCTGTCTGTCCCCTCTCCACCATGGGGCTCTGTCAGGGACTGTTCTACTGATGCTGACTCACTGGTCTGTCTATGGCCTACGACCCCGGGGAGGCTACTTCCTGTCTGACAGCCTACAGGAAGTAGTATCAGTTCTTCAGGTCAGCTCTTACAGGGTGTCTGCCTCACCACCAGGTGGGAGGGTGATAAGCCGTGTGTGTGTCTGTGTGTGTGTGTGTGTGTGTGTGTGTCTGTGTGTGCTCATGTGTGTCTGTGTATTTTCTGTTTCTCTGATTGTAAGACTTGTTAAGGCAGAGAGAGACAAGAGAACAAGACCTCTCGAATCAAACCAGTGTTCCCAGGTGGTTGTGAAGCCCCAAGCCCTCTGCAGTGTTCCCAGGTGGTTGTGAAGCCCCAAGCCCTCTGCAGTGTTCCCAGGTGGTTGTGAAGCCCCAAGCCCTCTGCGTTTGAATGACGTTCGGATATGTTGACTTACTGACTCCTTCTCGCGGATCCCTTTCCGTGCTTGCTCGTTGGTTCATGTATGCATCATGTGCATTTGGGGGGAGAAAGGCTACACTGCCCCCTTGTGTACACGTTAAGGTGGAGGTACAGCTGAGGCAGGAGGAGGGGGGGGGGGGGGGGGGGTGAGAGGGAGACCTCAGCAAAGGTCGGGGTCTTGTCTCTGAGTCACAACGGGGATCTGGGCAAACATCAGCCGTGATCAAACCTCGTGCCCACCGGTGGGTCATCCATTCAGGATATCATGTTAACCTGCTCCAGGTCTGCTGGACGTCCCCAGGTACAGACACATCTCTCCTCCCAGATGGAGGTCCCCAGGTACAGACACATCTCTCCTCCCAGATGGAGGTCCCCAGGTACAGACACATCTCTCCTCCCAGATGGAGGTCCCCAGGTACAGACACATCTCTCCTCCCAGATGGAGGTCCCCAGGTACAGACACATCTCTCCTCCCAGACCACAGCTCCAGGTCTGCTGGAGGTCCCCAGGTACAGACACATCTCCAGGGCTGCTGTGGGGATTATATCTCATCTCTGTGGTCGTTCTGGTGGAGTATGTTTGGTTTACACCACTTTGGTTCTGGGATATTTCTGCGTTTAATGCTTCATGTTCCGACCTTACAGCAACATACAGACGTGTAGATCAGATATAATGTTTAGATGGTTCATCATGTAGATCAGATATAATGTTTAGATGGTTCATCAGTAGTGTAGATCAGATATAATGTTTAGATGGTTCATCATGTAGATCAGATATAATGTTTAGATGGTTCATCAGTGGTGTAGATCAGATATATGGTTTAGATTACATCTGGAGTTGTTTGAGGTGTTGACAGAGAACACATCTGGTTAATTAACGGGCAAACGCACACCAGGATAAAGTTCCACACATCCAGCATGCTCTGACCTGCCCAGAGCTCTCACTGCCAGCTCGTAGGCCAGGCTTAGCTCACCCTCTCACGCTCTCACCCTCTCACTCTCTCACCCTCTCACTCTCTCACCCTCTCACTCTCTCACCCTCTCACTCTCTCACCCTCTCACCCGCCTCTGTGGACTGCTGCCAGCAGCCTAGTCACCTGACTCCTGATGTGGGGGTTGTAATGGGCAGCTCCCAGTATAACCAGTAGAAGACTGGGATGACATACTATTTTATATGAAATAGAGTTTAAATTTTATTCAATGTGAAATACGGAATTTAAAATATGTTCAATATAAAATATGGAGTTTACAGTGAGTTAAATATAAAATGCAGAGTTTAAAATATGTTCAATATAAAATATGGAGTTTACAGTGAGTTAAATATAAAACGCAGAGTTTAAAATATGTTCAATATGTAATATAGAGATTGAAGTATTTCCTCTGTGTCAAAATGTCCGTTCGCCAGTCAGTCAGTCAGTCAGTCAGTCAGTCAGTCAGTCAGTCAGTCAGTCAGTCAGTCAGTCAGTCAGTCAGTCAGTCAGTCAGTCAGTCAGTCAGTCAGTCAGTCAGTCAGTGTGTCAGAAGGACCCGTTGGATGGTTCCTCTGAAGCAGATTCCCGGTACAGCGGGGGCAGGACAAAGCCACAGTGTGTTATCTGTGTGTTGACATCATCTCTGTGGAGCTCGGCCCCCGCGGGCGACAGCAGCACCCCGAGACACGCGTTGCTCCTCAGGACACACATTCCTGTGGGCGTGTTTGAGGAAACCATGCCATCGGTTTGTGAGTCTCTGTCCATCTTTCTGTCTGAGTGCATCTCTGTCTCTCACTCTGTCTGTCACTTCAATTACATTTTTTATTGGAAAAAAAGGGGCTTTATTTGCATGAAAAAGGCATTCCTTAGTCTGTCTCTCTTTCTCTTTCTGTCTCTCTCCCTCTCCCTCCCTCCTTCCCGTCTCTCTTTCTCTCTGTCTCTCTCTTGCTCTCTCCCTCCTCTCTCTCTCTCTCTGTCTTTCTGTCTCTCTGTCTCTCTCCCTCCCTCCCTCCCTCACTCCTGTCTCTCTCTCTCTCTCCCTCTCTCCCTCCCTTCTTCCCGTCTCCCTCCCTCCTGTCTCTCTGTCTCTCTCTCTTGCTCCCTCCCTCCCTCCCTCCCTCCCTCCCTCCCTCCCTCCCTCCCTCCCTCCCTCCCTCTCTCTGTCTCTCTCTCTCTCCCTCTCCCTCCCTCCTGTCTCCTCCCTCCTGCTCTCTCTCTCTCTCTCTCTCTCTCTCTCTCTCTCTCTCTCTCTCTCTCTCTCTCTCTCTCTCTCTCTCTCTCTCTCTCTCCTCCCCCCCTCCCTCCCTCCCTCCCTGTCTCTCTAGTGGTGCTTGTTTGCTGATGTCTGTTAGCGGGTCTATGCTAGCTGCTTTCTGTTCTCTGGGTGTTGAGGTCTGGCCGGGGGCCAGGATGCTGAACTCCCAAACCGCAGCAAAGCAAGCGGTCCAGATCTGCAGCCTCGGCCTCTTTCAGCCGCGGGAGACGCTAACCTCGGAGCCTTCCTCGCGCTCCTCTGAACCGCCTGAACCGGTCTGATGGAACGCACATGTTGCAGCACTCTGTTCTGTTCCCACTCCTCCGTGGTGCAGAGGACGCTTTAACCAAATGAGACTGCAGTGAGTTCACAGATGAACCGTTCACACCTGGCGCAGCCCCATTCACACACTCTCATACACACACGCACGGACGCACACATGCACACTCATACGCACACACACACACGAGGGGCACCCTACTGGGAGGTAGGATGACACTGGATGGATGAGAGAGAGAGAGAGAGAGAGAGAGAGAGAGAGAGAGAGAGAGAGAGAGAGAGAGAGAGAGAGAGAGAGAGAGAGAGAGAGAGAGAGAGAGAGAGAGAGAGAGAGAGAGAGAGAGAGAGAGAGAGAGAGAGAGAGAGAGAGAGAGAGAGAGAGAGAGAGAGAGAGAGGACTCTGGAGCTGCCGGTCTCTGAGTGGATTGGACCATATTTGCGTTGGCACGGCGACCAAGGGCATGGCGGTATCCCATAATCAGAACGATATACATGCGGCCGCCGCCTGTCCGTCAAAACATGCTTCCCGCCTCCCCGGAATGTTCCTCATTACAGGGGAGGGGTGGGCGGGGCCTAAACATTATGACCTCTGACCCCTGAAGTGGTCGCTGATGTGGGGAGCAAAACAATTTGGTGTGTGTGTGTGTGTGTGCGCGCGCATGTGGGTTTGTGCGTGTGTGGTTTGTGTGAATTGATATTTGTGTGAATGGCCAGAAATATCTTACAAGCGTTAATATACTCACTCACACCCGACCACATAAACACACACACACACACACACACACACACACACACACACACACACACACACACACACACACACACACACACACACACACACACACACACACACACACACACACACACACACACACACACACGACCACATAAACACACACACACACACACATACATTCCTGTACAGTAATGAGTTCTTAATGGCGGGGAGATTTCTGATTTTAGCAAGCCTCCTGTTTTCTTCAGTCTGCTGACACCTAACAGCCAATCAGACAACAGATCTGTCTGACAAGCCATGCCTGTCCCATGACTGACCAATCAGACAACAGACCTGTCTGACAAGCCATGCCTGTCCCCTGACTGACCAATCAGACAACAGATCTGTCTGATAAGCCATGCCTGTCCCCTGACTGACCAATCACACAACAGGCATGACGACGGTAAGTCAGATATCCGGTGTCTGTAGATAGTTACCGACACAGATGAGTTTATGTGGATGACTAGAAGCTAAATGATGTTAAAGTTGTCAAATCCGGTTCCCATTCCTTTTGTTATTCCGATGATCATCATTCGAGAATTGACTTAGGTTTGCATTGCAATACGAACGTCCTAAAATAATCCTGACTTTACTAGAGTGGCATCAGAGAGCTGGACGCGCTCTCACCCAGGTCCTCATAGTATTTCTTTTTATGATCAAACCGTTCCGATTTTCACGTGATAAAACCTGCGGCATCAGAACAATCATTTTTTCCGAAAGCACTATTTGAGCCGTCAGCCGAAGGTTGACGAGGTCGTTCGGCTGTAATGAACGGTTGTGGAGGACGCCGGGGCTCGTCCCTCAGGAGATGGAAGCCTCTCTCTGCAGCCCACAGAGGAACGGATCTCAGCTAATGTTTCCTGGCCACCGACTCAGCAGAACATCTCCGCCAGAGCACTGGACAGAAGAGAGGCAGGGCGACACTACTAAGAGAGACCGTCCAGTGGACACTGAGAAGAGAGACCGTCCAGTGGACACTGAGAAGAGAGACCGTCCAGTGGACACTGAGAAGAGAGACCGTCCAGTGGACACTGAGAAAGAGACCGTCCAGTGGACACTGAGAAGAGAGACAGTCTAGTGGACACTGAGAAGAGAGACAGTATAATGGACACTGAGAAGAGAGACAGTATAATGGAGGCAGAGATTACAGCTGTCCTCCTTGACCTCTCTTTAACTCTCCCTCTCTCTCTCTCCCTCCGCCCTCCCTCCCTTCTTCCTTCCCTGTCTCGCTCTCTCGCTCTCTCGCTCTCTCGCTCTCGCTCTCGCTCTCGATCTTTCTCTTCACCACATCATCCATCCAGACGTCAAGTCTTAAGTGGAATCTTTCACCATAATCACACACACACACACACACACACACACACACACACACACACACACACACACACACACACACACACACACACACACACACACACACACACACACACACACACACACACACACACACTGGGCTAATAGTGTTGTTTCAGTGTGTGTTGCGGCTCCAGTGGGTTTTTGCCACCAAGAAAATCGTTCTCACACACTCTCTCTCTCTCCCTCTCCCCCCCTCTCTCTCTCTCTCTCTCTCCCTCTCTCCCCCATCTCTCTCTCTCTCCCTCTCTCCCCCATCTCTCTATCTATCCCTCTCTCCCCCATCTCTCTCTCTCTCCCTCTCTCCCCCATCTCTCTATCTATCGCTCTTTCTTTCTCTCTCTCTCCATATCTGTCACACACACACACCCACCCACACACACTCACCCACACACACACACACCCACACACCCACACACACACACCCACACACACTCACCCACACACACACACACACATGTGGGTGAGTGTGTTCTTTAACCATACACTCTTAGAACAGACATTAGTTGAATGATAATTGGCGTGTGTGTGTAATCATGTTAGCTGTAAGGTTATCCCAGGGTTAGCTAGCACCAGTGTTACCTACGTGTTTAGTGTTTTATTTACGTGTTTATGGTACGTGACGAGTAGATTAATGTGCACGTGACGAGTAGATTAATGTGCACGTGACGAGTAGATTAATGTGCACGTGACGAGTAGATTAATGGGCACGTGACGAGTAGATTAATGTGCACGTGACGAGTAGATTAATGTGCACGTGACGAGTAGATTAATGTGCACGTGACGAGTAGATTAATGGGCACGTGACGAGTAGATTAATGGGCATGTGACGAGTAGATTAATGTGCACGTGACGAGTAGATTAATGTGCACGTCACGAGTAGATTAATGTGCACGTGACGAGTAGATTAATGTGCACGTGACGAGTAGATTAATGGGCACTTGACGAGTAGATTAATGTGCACGTGAGTGCAAAGAATCTATTCACGTCAACCTCTCTCTAACTATCTCTCTCTCGCTCTTCCTCTCTCTTTCTCTCTCTACTCTCTCTTTCTCTACCTCGCTCTCTCTTTCTCTACCTCTCTCCCTCTGCCTGTCTACCTCTCTCCATCCCTCCCTCCCTCTCTCACTCTTTCTCTCTCCCCCTCTCAATTCAATTATATTAAATTCTAAGTGCTTTATTGGCATGGGAAACCGACATTTACATTGGCAAAGCACAACAAACTTTTTCGATTTTGTATTTCTTGATCTATCGTGTGTGTGTGTGTGTGTGTGTGTGTGTGTGTGTGTGTGTGTGTGTGTGTGTGTGTGTGTGTGTGTGTGTGTGTGTGTGTGTGTGTGTGTGTGTGTGTGTGTGTGGGATGACACCAGTATAGGTTGAGAGATCCCAGGCTCTAAGACCAGACCTACCTCGTCATTATCAATTGTTACTATGTAGGGGCAGGTTGTCTGGCTGGCAGGGCTGCCGGTTCCATTCCTGACTCCCATCTTAACATGTTGAGCAACACGTACAACTCCCAATATATATACCAGTAGCAGAACCAGTACCAGTATGTCTACCAGTAGAGGTAACAGTATATGTCTACCAGTAGAGGTACCACTATATGTCTACCAGTAGAGGTACCAGTATGTGTCTACCAGTAGAGGTACCAGAAGAGGTAACAGTATATGTCTACCAGTAGAGGTACCACTATATGTCTACCAGTAGAGGTACCAGTATATGTCTACCAGTAGAGGTACCAGAAGAGGTAACAGTATATGTCTACCAGTAGAGGTACCAGTAGTGGTACCAGTATGTGTCTACCAGTAGAGGTACCACTATATGTCTACCAGTAGAGGTACCAGTAGTGGTACCAGTATGTGTCTACCAGTAGCTGTGGAGGTTGAGGAGCATGGATTCATTGACTCAGCAGTAATCTGACTAGAAGACTTTATCAAGACCAGCTGTGAAACCAGAGAATCCATCCCTCTCTTTCCGAAGAGGAAAAAGCTAAGACGAGAGGAGGATGAGGAGCAGGGTGATGGGGAGGAAGAGTGTGGTGAATGGGAGGAGAGGAGGAATGCTGGGCTGGTAAATAGGATTGTTTTACGCTGGTTTGACCCACAGGAATGGAAGCCACCGGGCCAGCAGGAGAGAGCGCTTCTAATGTATTTATTTGATTGTGGTAGAGAGAGAGAGAGAGAGAGAGAGAGAGAGAGAGAGAGAGAGAGAGAGAGAGAGAGAGAGAGAGAGAGAGAGAGAGAGAGAGAGAGAGAGAGAGAGAGAGAGAGAGAGAGAGAGAGAGAGAGAGAGAGAGAGAGAGAGAGAGAGAGAGAGAGACGGGGGAAAGCTGTGGTGAGGGACAGCGGGCCTAGACTGAAGAGAGGGAGTTAACATTCTCCATCTTTCGCTCCTCTTCCTCCTAGCTCCTGCCCTTCAGCTCAATAGTCTCTCGGTTCTCTCTCATTCTCTCTCTCATCCTCTCTTTCTCTCTCAATCTCTCTCTCATCACTTCTCTCTCATTCTCTCTCTCTCTCTCTCTCTCTCTCTCTCTCTCTCTCTCTCTCTAAACAGAACATATATTCTATATTCCTTCTTTCCAAATAATTACCCAAATGTTCATTAACTTCTTGTATATCAAATCGACTCGTTAAGGGGACAAACCCTTTCATGCTTAAGTGAGGGAGTGACTGAGCTTGTGAGTGGGTGAATGACGGTATGTGCTGTCTAAGATGTTCTGATTGGTTGGAGCAGAGCACATAGGTCAATGCGTGTGTGTGTGTGTGTGTGTTAGTGTATGTGTGTGTTAACACACACTCTTAACATGCA
>JACYXH010000483.1:92500-95000 GCA_026745465.1 Lota lota | reverse complement strand
TTCAGGGTTGGAAACTGTCTGTAGGAAACTTCAAAGACACACAGTAAATGTGTGTGTGAGTGTGTGCGCATGCATGGCTAGGTACTGCTAGCCATTATATCTGAGCAGTGTGTAGGAGATCTGTGTGTACCTGCAATGTCTGAACTCTGAACTCTTAACGCTGGAGTCCTGATTCAACTTTTCTCATCGCTGAATTAATATTAACCATTTGAAATGTGTATGTGTGGTGGTGGTGGACCAGTATAGGACCGTGTGCTGGTCTAGTGATGGTGGACCAGTATAGGACCATGTGCTGGTCTGGTGGTGGTGGTGGTGGACCAGTATAGGGCCGTGTGCTGGTCTGGTGGTGGTGGACCAGTATAGACACCATCAGACTGTGGTTCCAGCATGCTGAATATCTAGATCTACCTGTATGGATCTACCTGTTACTGAATGTACCTTACCTGTGTATCTACCTGTGTATATCTACAGCTGCTGAAAGACTACATTGTAATCGGTTCAGTCAGCGAGCTGGTTGGCTGTCCCTTGGTAGGGTCACCTGTGGTCACATGACCTAGGTCACATGACCCCAGCCCTGTGTGTGTTTGAGAGGAGCGTGAAACCAGTAGAGCAGCGTGAAACCAGTAGAGCAGCCTCATCTCAGACAGAAGTCAGATCACCTGCTGGTCCCTGCTGCATTCCTGTGGTCTCTGCTTATTGTCCAATAGCCAATCAGCACGCTAGCTGTGTCGCTGGGAGGGCGCTGATTGGTCAGGATCGGCTCCAGGAAGTCATTCCAGCGTTGAGGAGGGTTCAAGCAGAGTTCATAGGACCTGCTACGTGCTTACAGGTGAAACCTCAATGTAGGAACAGGAGGTATCGTCATCAACCTCTGACCCCGACCAGGGACCACATGACCAGGGACCACATGACCAGGGACCACATGACCAGGGACCACATGACCAGAGACCACATGACCAGGGACCACATGACCAGGGACCACATGACCAGGGGCCACATGACATGACCAGGTACGCTGGTCATGTCACAGCTTCCTAGGGTAGAATTAAGACAGAAAATGTGCTTTCAAGTTTGAAGTTACAGGGTTGTTTAATTTATATATGTAACTGTATAAATAATTGTAATAGTTAACATCAAATCATTAACTTTATTACTTTTATTACTAACGCTAATATCATTAGTATTAGCCTTACCTTGTAATTTATTGTTATGTTTCAGTTCCAGCACTGGTACAAAATTTAGTTTTCAGTTATTCTCTCACTCTCTCACTCTCTCTTTCTCTCACTCTCTGTCTCACTCACTCTCTCACTCTCTCTGTCTCTCTCACTCTCACTCACTCTCTCTATCTCTCTCACTCTCACTCTCTCTCACTCTCTCACTCTCTGTCTCTCTCTGTCTCTCTCTCACTCTGTCTCACTCTCTCTCTCACTCTCTCTCACTCTCTCTGTCTCTCTGTCTCTCTTTCTCTCTCACTCTCTCACTTTTTCACGTGGGATCTCAACCAACTTGTTTGGGCAGAGAGAGGTAGGGTGAGAATAAGAGGAAGGAGAGAGAGTGAGATAGGTGAAAGGAAAGAGAGAGAGAGGGAGGTGAGAGGAGAGAGAGAGGCGAAGAGAGAGAGAGAAAGAGAGGTAAGAGGAGAGAGCTCCATATGAGGAAGAATCCTGGAAGGGGGGTGTGAAGGTGTGTAATCTGGCAACCCTCTGGGCCCTTTTATAGTGATAAACATGTGTGTCGCCCAGAGCCGACGGCAGAGAGAGTCGTAGTCTCTTCACCATGCAAGGACATGTCTGAACCACTGCTGCAACTCAGAGGAGGTATGGCTCATGTACTGATGATACATATCATAGAATTACACTAGAAATACATCAGATATGACCATAGAATTACACTAGAAATACATCAGATATTACCATAGACTTACACTAGAAATACCTAAGATATTACCATATAATTACACTAGAAATACATCAGATATGACCATAGAATTACACTAGAAATACATCAGATATTACCATAGACTTACACTAGAAATACCTAAGATATTACCATAGACTTACACTAGAAATACATCAGATATGACCATAGACTTACACTAGAAATACCTAAGATATTACCATAGACTTACACTAGAAATACATCAGATATGACCATAGAATTACACTAGAAATACATCAGATATTACCATAGACTTACACTAGAAATACATCAGATATGACCATAGAATTACACTAGAAATACCTAAGATATTACCATAGACTTACACTAGAAATACATCAGATATGACCATAGAATTACACTAGAAATACCTAAGATATTACCATAGACTTACACTAGAAATACATCAGATATGACCATAGAATTACACTAGAAATACATCAGATATTACCATAGAATTACACTAGAAATACATCAGATATTACTCATGTACTCTATGATACACATCATAGAGATACACTAGAAATACATCAGATATTACTCATGTACTCTATGATACACA
>JACYXH010000483.1:75000-90000 GCA_026745465.1 Lota lota | reverse complement strand
AGCGAGAATTCCACTTTCTCCTCTCAACGTGGTTTTCATCCTGAAGTTTGGATCCGGGCTGCGTTCTGTCTGGACCAGGTTGTGTTCTGTCTGTCTGGACCGGGTTGTGTTCTGTCTGTCTGGACCGGGTTGTGTTCAATCTGTCTGGACCGGGTTGTGTTCAGTCTGGACCGGGTTGTGTTCTGTCTGTCTGGACCAGGTTGTGTTCTGTCTGTCTGGACCGGGTTGAGTTCTGTCTGTCTGGACCGGGTTGTGTTCAATCTGTCTGGACCGGGTTGTGTTCTGTCTGTCTGGACCGGGTTGTGTTCAGTCTGTCTGGACCGGGTTGTGTTCAATCTGTCTGGACCGGGTTGTGTTCTGTCTGTCTGGACCGGGTTGTGTTCTGTCTGGACCGGGTTGTGTTCTGTCTGTCTGGACCGGGTTGTGTTCTGTCTGGACCGGGTTGTGTTCAGTCTGGACCGGGTTGTGTTCAATCTGGACCGGGTTGTGTTCTGTCTGTCTGGACCGGGTTGTGTTCAGTCTGGACCGGGTTGTGTTCAGTGCACTAGTCGTTGACCTCTAAGGGGAAGGAGTTGACCTCTGAGGGGAAGAAGTTGACCTCTGAGGGGAAGGAGTTGACCTCTGAGGGGAAGGAGTTGACCTCTGAGGGGAAGGAGTTGCAACTCGCTGCATTGTGGGCAAGTTCTGCTGCAGAGGACACACGCCACAATACACGCCTGGATATATCATATATACCGATTCAGCCCATTCTCTCTAACTCTCTCTCTCTCTCCCTCCCCCTCTCTGTCTCCCCCTCTCTCCCCCTCTCTCTCTCTCTCTCTCCCTCCCCCTCTCTGTCTCTCTCTCTCTCCTTCCCTCTGTCTCTCTCTCTCCTTCCCTCTGTCTCTCTCTCTCATTCTCTCTGTCTCTCTCTCCTTCCCTCTGTCTCTCTCTCTCCTCTCTGTCTCTCTCTCTCCTTCCCTCTGTCTCTCTCCCTCACCCTCTCTTTCTCTCTCTCTCTCCTTCTCTCTGTCTCTCTCTCCTTCCCTCTGTCTCTCTCCCTCCCCCTCTCTGTCTCGCTCTTTCTCTCTTCCTCCCCCTCTCTGTCTCCCCCTCTCTCCCCCTCTCTCTCTCTCTCTCTCCCTCCCCCTCTCTGTCTCTCTCTCTCTCCTTCCCTCTGTCTCTCTCTCCTTCCCTCTCTCTCTCTCTCTCCTTCCCTCTGTCTCTTTCTCTCCCCCCTCTGTTTCTCTCTCTCCTTCCCTCTGTCTCTCTCTCTCCTTCCCTCTGTCTCTCTCCCTCCCCCTCTCTGTCTCTGTCTCTCTCTCCTTCCCTCTGTCTCTCTCTCTCCCCCTCTCTCTCTCTCTCTCCTTCCCTCTGTCTCTCTTTCTCTCCCTCCCCCTCTCTGTCTCTCTCTCTCCTTCCCTCTGTCTCTCTCTCTCCTTCCATCTGTCTCTCTCTCTCTCCCCCTCTCTCCCCCTCTCTCTCCTTCCCTCTCTCTCTCTTCCTCCCCCTCTCTGTCTCTCCCTCTGGACAGAGGGTTGTGGTGTAGGAAGCCAGTTCAGTATTTTCTCACAGGAAGGGAAGTGTTGGGTTTTATTTATTGGCTGCTGCTGTCTTCCCTCGTGAGAGCTGGTGTGTTTTTAACAAGCTCCGCATCCTAAACTCTCTCCTCTTCCCACTCCCCCGTCTTGATTGTCGTCACGGAAATGCTTCCAAGAGTCAATCCTTAATTTCTCCTTGTTTTATCTGACCAGCGGAGCGTGAGTCTGTCCATTCAGCAGTGATCTCTAGCTCCCCCTCTCTGTCTCTCTCTCTCTCTCCCTCCCCCCCTCTCTGTCTCTCTCTCTCTCTCCCTCCCCCCCTCTCTCTGTCTCTCTCTCCCTCCCCCTCTCTGTCTCTCTCTCTCTCCCTCCCCCCCTCTCTGTCTCTCTCTCTCTCTCCCTCCCCCCCTCTCTGTCTCTCTCTCTCTCTCCCTCCCCCCCTCTCTCTGTCTCTCTCTCCCTCCCCCTCTCTGTCTCTCTCTCTCTCCCTCCCCCTCTCTGTCTCTCTCTCCCTCCCCCTCTCTGTCTCTGTCTCTCTCTCTCTCTCTCTCCCCCTCTCTGTCTCTCTCTCTCCCTCCCTCCCCCCTCTCTCTCTCCCTCCCCCTCTGAGTCTGTCCATTCAGCAGCCTCCTCCCTCTCCTGTGATCCTTCTCAAGGCTCGGCCCTCTGGGTTCAGCCAGATCTTCCTAGTCCTTTAGGGTCAGGGGTCGTCATGTGGTCTGGGAAGCCCTTTGAGACGGGAGCTGTACAACAACAGCTGTTCATTCTGTTGGGAAGATCTAGGATCCATCCATCTAGTTATCATCCATCATCCATCATCCATCCATCATCCAGCAATCATCCATCAGTCATCCATCATCCATCCATCATCCATCATCCATCAATCATCATCCATCCATCAATCATCCATCAGTCATCCATCATCCATCCATCATCCATCCATCATCCATCCATCCATCATCCATCATCCATCATCCATCATCCACATGAGTGGATGATGAATGGATTGGTGAACATGGATGGCTGATGTGTGAGTGAATCTCGTGGATCTTCTCAGGGGTCTCGGGGTTCATGTAACCCGGGTGGGGGTGGGGGGGGGGGGGGTCCTCCTGACAGCAGACATCCATCACCAGCAGGGGTCTCAGGTTGCAGCTCGTTTTCAGGGACGACGGGGCGGTATAGAGTGTTACACAATAGCCCCGACCGCAGACCCAGACAAATAACATATACACAACCAGAGTGGGAGAGAGATACGAGCAGGGGAGGGAGGGAGGGGGAGGGGGAGAGAGGGAGGGAGGGAGAGAGAGATATACAGGCAGAGGGAGAGAGAGAGATGCAAGCAGAGGAGAGAGATACAACCAGAGGAGGGAGGGAGGGAGAGAGATGCCAGCAGAGGAGGGAGAAAGAGATGCAAGGAGTGGAGGGAGGGAGGGACGGAGGGAGAGAGATACACAAGCAGGGGAGAGAGAGAGAGAGATGCAAGCAGAGGAGGGAGAGAGATGCAAGCAGAGGAGGGAGAGAGATATAAGCAGAGGAGGGAGAGAGAGATACAAGCAGAGGAGGGAGAGAGATACAAGCAGAGGAGGGAGAGAGAGACACATGCGGCAGAGAGAGGGAGAGTGAGGGTGGGGGAGAGAGATGGATGGATGAAGTGAGTGAGTGAGTCAGTGAGAGACAGAGAGGGGGAGAGAGAGAAGCAATAGCCTTGAAAAGTAATTATGAAATGAAGAACGACAGCTTAGAGTTTCATTCATTCATGATTCTATTAAACAGGCGAGCGATTCTAACAAGCCTGTATGGATGGGTCTAGGGTCTCAGTCTCTAGTGGGTCTAGATCTGCAGGGTCTCAGTCTCCAGTGGGTCCAGACTGCAGGGTCTCAGTCTCTAGTGGGTCTAGGGTCTCAGTCTCTAGTGGGTCTAGATCTGCAGGGTCTCAGTCTCTAGTGGGTCTAGGGTCTCAGTCTCTAGTGGGTCTAGATCTGCAGGGTCTCAGTCTCCAGTGGGTCCAGACTGCAGGGTCTCAGTCTCCAATGGGTCCAGACTGCAGGGTCTCAGTCTCCAGTGGGTCCAGACTGCAGGGTCTCAGTCTCCAGTGGGTCTGCTGGTGCTGGTCCTAAACGTTCTGGTGACCCAGTGGGCAGGAGGGTTTGTTATCTCATAAAGTCTTGATGGAGTTGGCTCATGGCTTTATGCGTTTTACACTCTGTAGAAACGCTCGTTTGAAGGCGTGTGTGCGTGCGTGTGCGTGTGTGCGTGTGTGTGTGTGTATGTGTTGGTGTGTGTGTCTGTGTGTGTGTCTGTGTGTATGTGTGTGTGTATGTGTGCGTGTGTGTGTGTATGTGTTGGTGTGTGTATGTGCGTGTGCGTGTGTGTGTGTGTGCGTGTGTGTGTGTGTGTGTGTGTGCGTGTGTGTGTTAATGTGTTTTCCGTGGGTGTGTGCATATACACGTGTGTTTAGGTTTTCCCATCGGGCACTGAAAGGTTATAACACTTTAACAACCCAGGTGTTCACACACAGACACACACACACACGCACACATACACACACACATACACACAGACACACACACCAACACATACACACACACACGCACACATACACACACACATACACACACACACATACACACAGACACACACACCAACACATACACACACACACGCACACATACACACACACATACACATACACACATACACACAGACACACACACCAACACATACACACACACACGCACACATACACACACACACGCACACATACACACACACGCACACATACACACAGACACACACACACACACAGACACACACACACACACACACACACATACTCAAACCGAGCCACCGTTGCCAGCTTCCTCTGCCTGTGGGCAAGGCAGTGGCTAGCATGTATCTTACTTCTTCTTTGTTGGTTTGGACTAAACTCAATTCTTCCGGTGAGGTCACCGCATGGCTCCTGGTTCTATCTTTGTGATGTCACTACCGACGGACGGGTGTTTAGAGATAGCAGTTACCACGGGAACAGCCTTGAGTCCGTATCACCGGCGGCTTCTGAACACCACCTGAGTGGCTGGTGCTTAAGAGGTGATGCTGAGTGTTGAGACTGTGGGTCACACAGGCTAGGCTGACGGCTAGCATAAAGAAAGCTAGGCTGACGGCTAGCATAAAGAAAGCTAGGCTGACGGCTAGCATAAAGAAAGCTAGGCAGACGGCTAGCATAAAGAAAGCTAGGCTGAGAGCTGGGGGCTGAGGTTCAGCTACAGTCCACAAGCTAGCTAACAGCTTAGCTAACATCTTTAAAGCTGGGCTAAAAGCTAGGCTTCAAGCTAGGTGAAAGGTAGGCTAATGGCTAAGCTACAGGCCAGGGCTGAGGTTCAGCTAAGTATTTGAAAACAAAAACTGTAGTTTGGTTGAAAACTAAAACAGGATGTTAACTGTGTGTGACCGTCAGTGTGAACGCACCAGGACTGAAACAGGAGGGTCGTGCGGGGGTCCCAGAGATTGTGCATCAGAAAGCGACCCCGCGCTGGGCGGGCTCCCAGCCCATGGAGGGGAGAATGTTTCCAGAAGGCTCTGCGACCCTACGAGGCTCTGTGGCCCCTGGTCTACGTGGAGAGGCTCTGTGGCCCCTGGTTTACGTGGAGAGGCTCTGTGGCCCCCGGTCTACGTGGAGAGGCTCTGTGGCCCCCGGTCTACGTGGAGAGGCTCTGTGGCCCCCGGTCTACGTGGAGAGGCTCTGTGGCCCCCGGTCTACGTGGAGAGGCTCTGTGGCCCCTGGTCTACGTGGAGAGGCTCCGTGGCCCCTGGTCTACGTGGAGAGGCTCTGTGGCCCCTGGTCTACGTGGAGAGGCTCTGTGGCCCCTGGTCTACGTGGAGAGGCTCTGTGGCCCCTGGTCTACGTGGAGAGGCTCTGTGGCCCCCGGTCTACGTGGAGAGGCTCTGTGGCCCCCGGTCTACGTGGAGAGGCTCTGTGGCCCCCGGTCTACGTGGAGAGGCTCTGTGGCCCCCGGTCTACGTGGAGAGGCTCTGCCTGGCAGGCTCCACACACAGTCAGCTCATTTCATGGCTCAACCTAATTGTCCTGTCAGCAGAAGGATTGCGTCCATAACTTAGAATCCAGTTCGTCTGCGATGGTTGGATACGGTCTGTTTCTGTTTGCTTTGCGGATCTCCAGCGAGGTTTTGCAGAGTGAAAACAGAAGCGCACGACAAGCGTCATGACGACAAGCGTCATGACGACAAGGAGGCTCGCACACGGCACATCATTAAATACAGGAAACGATGTGACCTGAGACGGTCTCTCTGGCGCTCAACCACAGAGTCTCCTCCTGATGGGTTGCCATGGTGCCCGAAACATCCCTAAATACTCCCATCAATCGCGGAGAAAACACGTATAATTAGTCAGGAGTTTGAATGTTCAGCGGTCGACGTCTAAGTGCACTTTAAGGAATTACCCGTCATCATCTTGTGTGTTTGTGGGGCGTGTGTGTGTATGTTTGTGTGTATTTGTGTGTGTTTGTGTGTGTGTGTATGTTTGTGTGTGTGTGTGTGCATGTGTGTATGTCTGGGTGGGTGGGTGTGTGTGTGGGGGGGGTCTGTGTGTGTGTGTGTGTGTGTGTGTGTGTGGGTCTGTGTGTGTTTGTGTGTGGGGGGGTCTGTGTGTGTGTGTGTGTGTGTTTGTGTGTGGGTCTGTGTGTGTGTGTGTGTGTGTGTGTGTTTGGGTCAGTGTGTGTGTGTGTGTGTGTTTGGGTCAGTGTGTGTGTGTGTGTTTGTGTGGGGGGGGTCTGTCTGTGTGTGTGTGTGTGTGTGTTTGGGTCAGTGTGTGTGTGTGTGTGTGTGTGTGTGTCTGTGTGTGGGTGTGTGTGTTTGGGTCAGTGTGTGTGTGTGTGTGTGTGTGTCTCTGTGTGTGGGTGTGTGTGTTTGGGTCAGTGTGTGTGTGTGTGTGTGTGTGTGTGTGTCTCTGTGTGTGGGTGTGTGTGTTTGGGTCAGTGTGTGTGTGTGTGTGCTGATGTACTGGGCTACATGTCTCTCCTCTTGGCAGTACTCCATGTATCAGGGATTCATCTTACTCCATGTATCAGGGATTCATCTTACTCCATGTATCAGGGATTCATCTTACTCCGTGTATCAGGGATTCATCTTACTCCATGTATCAGGGATTCATCTTACTCCATGGAGGTTTCTTATTGGCTCCTACAGGGGCCGGATAGTCTAGTGGTTAGGCTGTTCGTCTCCCAACCAAAAGGTTCTTGGTCTGATTCCCTCTGTCCTCCTCAGTCTACCTGAAGGCCTCCTAGAGCTAGTTGACCCCTGACCCCTACCTGAAGGCCTCCTAGAGCTAGATGACCCCTGACCCCTACCTGAAGGCCTCCTGGAGCTAGATGACCCCTGACCCCTACCTGTAGGGCTCCTAGAGCAAGATGACCCCTGACCCCTACCTGCTCCTTAATGACATGGATCTAAAACCCCTAAGTTGCTTTGTACCAAAGTGTCTGCCGAGTGACTTGATAGCAGAAAACTGTGAAAAGGTTTGAATCCCAGTGTGTGAGGACAGCCGTGTCGGGGGGCTGTGGTGGGATGTTTGGTGTTTGGTTGCCGCTGGTAACCCAAGTACGACCTTGAGAGCGTTCCAAGGTTAGGACGTTGACAGTTCTGGCTCTGGACCCATGGCTCTGCTGCGGTCTTGGTGAGGACCCCCCCCCCCCTCCCCCACTGAGGGGGACAGGACACTCTGGTGAGCGAGAGGGAGGGGGGGGGGGTCCTCACCAAGACCGCAGCAGAGCCATGGGTCCAGATGAAGGGGGGGGTGGTGTAACAACACATCCTGCTGAACACGAGGCAGGATGCCCTCCTACACCATCCGCTAGGGACCTCAAGGTAGTGACTGAGGTCCAACAGCTGCTCCGGCCCGCAGGGATGAAGGGATGAAGGGATGAAGGGATGAAGAGATGAAGGGATGAAGAGATGAAGGGATGAAGAGATGGAGGGATGAAGGGATGAAGAGATGAAGGGATGAAGTGATGAAGGGATGAAGGGATGAAGGGATGAAGAGATGAAGGGATGAAGAGATGAAGGGATGAAGGGATGAAGAGATGAAGGGATGAAGTGATGAAGGGATGAAGGGATGAAGGGATGAAGAGATGAAGGGATGAAGAGATGAAGGGATGAAGGGATGAAGAGATGAAGGGATGAAGGGATGAAGGGATGAAGGGATGAAGGGATGAAGAGATGAAGGGATGAAGGGATGAAGGGATGAAGGGATGAAGAGATGAAGGGATGAAGAGATGAAGGGATGAAGAGATGAAGGGATGAAGAGATGAAGAGATGAAGAGATGAAGGGATGAAGAGATGAACTGGTTAACGGCCACGTTGGCATCCAAAGGCGTTAGCGTCGTAGCGTTGCGTCGGAGCGTTGCGTCGTAGCGTTAGCGTCGTAGCGTTGCGTAGTAGCGTTAGCGTTGCTGCGCGGTTTAACGCCTAACCCTCAGGCTACAGGGAGCGCGCTATCAGATCGATGCTAACCAACGCGCCCATGTAGTAATTACAGGGTTGCCGCGGCGACAGGCCAGACTAATCCACTGACACGGTGACTGCTGATCTGTATCTCGCCTGGCTCTGGATTCAATTTGTCGGGTCTTGTTTGGAGGAGATAAGATGTTATCTAGCCTCCTCTGAACAGCGTTAAACATCTGAGATGTTTAACGCTGTTCAGAGAGAGAGACAGAGAGTGGGGGGAGAGAGAGAGAGAGAGAGAGAGAGAGAGAGAGAGAGAGAGAGAGAGAGAGAGAGAGAGAGAGAGAGAGAGAGAGAGAGAGAGAGAGAGAGAGAGAGAGAGAGAGAGAGAGAGAGAGAGAGAGAGTGAGAGAGAGAGAGAGAGAGAGAGAGAGAGAGAGAGAGAGAGAGAGAGAGAGAGAGAGAGAGAGAGAGAGAGAGAGAGAGAGAGAGAGAGGGGGGTGAGACAGAGAGAGAGAGAGAGAGAGAGAGAGAGAGAGGGGGGGGAGAGAAAGACAGAGAGAGAGGTTGATCGATGCTACTGGAGGGAGGAGCAGGGATTAGCGGGAGCCGTAGCGTTAGCGTGAGATGATAGAGAGGCTAATGATGTGTGGCTAACATGCTTAGCCTGCGCGTGTTGAAGCTCCGCTGGCGTCCAGCCATCATGCCTTGTTGGCCATCGTAGCGCAGGCGCTGTCTTAGCATTGTTGTAGCTTAGTGTGGTTGTAGCTTAGCGTGGTCATAGCGGTTTAGCTGTGATGCTGTCGTCTCTGTTTCCTGTTCCAAACAGACCATAATACTACTGCTGTGTCAGCACGAGACTCTGCTGTGTCGGTCTACCTCGCTCTACCACTGTGTGTGTCTCTCTCTCCCCTCTCTGTGTGTTCACACACACCGACACACGCACACAAACCTATACCTACACACCTCTACTTACACACACACACACACACACACACACACACACACACACACACACACACACACACACACACACACACATACACATACATACACACACACACACACCTCTACACACACACACACACACACACACCTCTACACACACACACACACACACCAGCACACACACACACACACACACACACACACACACACACACACACACACACACACACCTACACGTCTACACACACACACACACACACAAACACACCTCTACACACAGACACACACTCCCCCCCTCTCTCTCTAACTGAAACCCCTGACTGTGACCTCGAACGCCCCACTGCTGGTTTGTTCTACTAATGGAGCGGGTCAAAGGTCAGGCCCCCCCGGAATGTAGCGTGGGTGAGACACTTTCCTTCCAGAGGCTGTCGCTCGCATGTGACCTCCGACCTCCAGAGACACAGGGGGAGGAGGGGAGGAGTCAGGCTCAGGGAGCGTTTGTTTGGTCTGTCTGGGTCTGTGTGTTGAACCTGTTAAAAACAGCCTCATCCTCACAGAGGACCAACACACTGTCCTCACAAGGCTGTGAGAGAGGACCAACACACTGTCCTCACAAGGCTGTGGGAGAGGACCAACACACTGTCCTCACAAGGCTGTGAGAGAGGACCAACACACTGTCCTCACAAGGCTGTGGGAGAGGACCAACACACTGTCCTCACAAGGCTGTGAGAGAGGACCAACACACTGTCCTCACAAGGCTGTGAGAGAGGACCAACACACTGTCCTCACAACCCTGCTGCAACACAGAGGACCAACACACTGTCCTCACAAGGCAGTGAGAGAGGACCAACACACTGTCCTCACAAGGCTGTGAGAGAGGACCAACACACTGTCCTCACAAGGCTGTGAGAGAGGACCAACACACTGTCCTCACAAGGCTGTGAGAGAGGACCAACACACTGTCCTCACAAGGCTGTGAGAGAGGACCAACACACTGTCCTCACAAGGCTGTGAGAGAGGACCAACACACTGTCCTCACAAGGCTGTGAGAGAGGACCAACACACTGTCCTCACAACCCTGCTGCAACACAGAGGACCAACACACTGTCCCCACAAGGCAGTGAGAGAGGACCAACACACTGTCCTCACAAGGCTGTGAGAGAGGACCAACACACTGTCCTCACAAGGCTGTGAGAGAGGACCAACACACTGTCCTCACAAGGCTGTGAGAGAGGACCAACACACTGTCCTCACAAGGCTTTGAGAGAGGACCAACACACTGTCCTCACAAGGCTGTGGGAGAGAGTACTGGTTTGTGAGTGTGTGTGTGAGTTTAGGTGAGTGTGTGTGTGTATGTGTGTGTGCATAGGTGTGAGTGTGGTAGTGTGTGTGTGTGTGTGTGTGCGTATGTGAGTGTGTGTGTTCATAGGTGTGTGTGAGTATAGGTGAGTGTGTGTGAGTTTGTGTGTGAGTGTGTGTGTGTGTGTGTGTGTGTGTGTGTGTGTGTGTGTGTGAGTGTGTGTGTTCTGAAGATGATTGTGGTGGGGTATTCAGTCAAGGTCACATACCTGAGCATGTTTACTGAGTCTCCCCCCCCTGCTAGTTAACTATTAAGGTGGTCAGGGGTCCATCGCCATGACAACACCACATGATGTAGAACACGTTGAACCCTGACAATGGATGGATGAGCTCAGAGGGCGACAAACACATTCATACGTTCATAGAGGGAGAGAGAGATCTCTATCACTGTCCAAATATCTCAGTCATGCTCTCTTTGACTCTATCACTCTCTCTATCACTCTGTCTCTTTATCAGTCTGTCTCTCTATCAATGTCTCTATCTCTGTCTCTCTATCACTCTATCTTTCTGTCACTCTGTCTCTCTATCACTCTGTCTTTCTGTCACTCTGTCTCTATCACTCTGTCTCTATCACTCTATCTCTATCACTGTCTCTCTGTCACTCTGTCTCTCTATCACTCTGTCTCTCTGTCACTCTGTCTCTATCACTCTGTCTCTATCTCTATCACTCTGTCTCTCTGTCACTCTGTCTCTCTATCACTCTATCTCTCTGTCACTCTGTCTCTATCACTCTGCCTCTCTATCACTCTGTCTCTATCACTCTGTCTCTCTGTCTCTCTGTCTCTCTATCACCCTGTCTCTATCACTCTGTCTCTCTGTCTCTCTGTCTCTCTGTCACCCTGTCTCTCTGCCTCTCTGTCTCTCTGTCACCCTGTCTCTCTGTCTCTCAGTCTCTCTGTCACCCTGTCTCTCTGTCACCCTGTCTCTCTATCTGTCTCCACCACTCTTTCATCTATGTTCTCTACATCTCGTTGTGTCGTTGTGTTAGCGTTGCAGCCACCAGAATGAGGATGTTTTATTCAAAGTGCTGACTGGACTGGAACGAGGGCTGATTCTGTGTAATCCTATTCACCCCAGATATCACTGTTTGATCTTTCATTTATTCATTTATTCGCTGGAAACAAACTTGGGATTCTAGAAGTTTCTACACTGTTCAACATGCGTGATTAATGTGTGTGTGTGTGTGTGTGTGTGTGTGTGTGTGTGTGTGTTTGTTTGTGTGTGTCATAGTCACCCTGGAGAACGATGAGAGGAAATCCTGCTGGTGGGTAAAACCAGTGACCTCTGACCCCTGAGAGAGAGAGAGAGAGAGAGAGAGAGAGAGAGAGAGAGAGAGAGAGAGAGAGAGAGAGAGAGAGAGAGAGAGAGAGAGAGAGAGAGAGAGAGAGAGAGAGAGAGAGAGAGAGAGAGAGAGGGTTCTCTGCTACATTACTATTTAAACACTTGGTTCTTCTTGTTATTCCCTCTAACATGTTGCTGAGCTTCTTCAGTGGGCTCAGATCAGACCGGGACCAGGTCTCAGAAGACTCCCTTAGTCTCCCAGAGTCTAACACACCGCTGAGCCGACTCAGACCCAGACCTAGAAGACCCAGAAACCCTCCCAGAACCCAGAGGCAGAATCTGGGTAGTTCTGGGGTGAAGCCAGCGGCCATGCAGAGGTCAGAGGGACCTGCTCCCGGGTCCAGAAGGAAGGCTGTGGTTCTGACTCAGGCCACCTGTGATTCACGGCGTTGGGCGACTGCGCTCTGTTTGCCGTAACCCTCTCTGTGAGGCTGCACGCCACGCAGACCACAGCTATTCACCCGTTTAGAAACACCAGGAGGAATTAACCCCTCGCTGGCGGTCCCTCACACCATGACATACAGGAAGTCTCTCTCCCTCTCCCTCTATGTCTCTCCTTCTCCCTCTCCCTCTCTCTCCTTCTCCCTCTCCCTCTCTTCTCCCTCTCCCTCTCTCTCTCTCTCTCTCTCCCTCTCCCTCTCTCTCTCTCTCCTTCTCCCTCTCCCTCTCTTCTCCCTCTTTCTCTCTCACTCACTCACTCACTCACTCACTCACTCACTCACTCACTCACTCCCTCCCTCTCTGTCTCTCTCTCTCTCCCTCTCCCTCTCCCTCTATGTCTCTCTCTCCCTCCCTCTCGCTCGCTCCCTCTCTCTGGATGACTGGTTGAGTGAGGCGGGGGAGACTGGCATGTTGGTGGGTAGGATTTGTTGTGCAGTTGACTCACTTTGCAAGGTGGAACCCCCCCCCCCATGTGGTTCTGATCCTAGTGTCTCCATGGGAACGGTTAGCATCGGGCGCTAACCATGTGATGAGGAGGGTTGGAGTGTGTTTATCGGCCCAGGGTTCTGGGTCAGCCTGCTGGGAGTTAGAGCCGGACTGAGATCCATTCACCTCCGGGCCCTGCAGCAGCAGAACCTGGCAACCCGGCTCTTTATTCAGCTCTCCTCCAGTATGAAATCTGCTTTGTTTGGTAGAAACCTGGCAACCCGGCCCTTTATTCAGCGCTCCTCCAGTATGAAATCTGCTTTGTTTGGTAGAAACCTGGCAACCCGGCCCTTTATTCAGCACTCCACCGGTATGAAATCTGCTTTGTTTGGTAGAAACCTGGCAACCCGGCCCTTTATTCAGCGCTCCTCCAGTATGAAATCTGCTTTGTTTGGTAGAAACCTGGCAACCCGGCCCTTTATTCAGCGCTCCTCCAGTATGAAATCTGCTTTGTTTGGTAGAAACCTGGCAACCCGGCTCTTTATTTAGCACTCCTCCAGTATGAAATCTGCTTTGTTTGGTAGAAACCTGGCAACCCGGCTCTTTATTTAGCACTCCTCCAGTATGAAATCTGCTTTGTTTGGTAGAAACCTGGCAACCCGGCTCTTTATTTAGCACTCCTCCAGTATGAAATCTGCTTTGTTTGGTAGAAACCTGGCAACCCGGCTCTTTATTCAGCACTCCTCCAGTATGAAATCTGCTTTGTTTGGTAGAAACCTGGCAACCCTGATCTTTATTCACCCTCCGTTATGAAATCTGCTTTGTTTGGTAGAAACCTGGCAACCCTGATCTTTATTCACCCTCCGTTATGAAATCTGCTTTGTTTGGTAGAAACCTGGCAACCTGCCCGTCTCGGGTCCGTGGGTCACATGGCCGCTGAGTAATAACACTCCACAGATGTGGCCAATCAGAAGGCTCCCCTCAGCCGGTCTGGGCAGAACCTGGCCCGGGTCCAGAGGGAAACGCTTAGTCAGAGGAAACGAGGGGTCTTCTCGGAAAGATCCAGTTCTGACTCATAGGTAGACTCTGGTGGGTCAGAGGTCAGGAGACACTTTGAGGAGGAGGAGGTGGAGGAGCAGGAGGGGGGGTTAGGGAGGTGGAGGGGGTGGAGGTGGTGGAGCAGGAGGGGGGGTTAGGGAGGTGGAGGTAGTGGGGGTGGAGGTGGTGGAGCAGGAGGGGGGGTTAGGGAGGTGGAGGTAGTGGAGGTGGTGGAGCAGGAGGGGGGGTTAGGGAGGTGGAGGGGGTGGAGGTGGTGGAGCAGGAAGGGGGGTTAGGGAGGTGGAGGTAGTGGAGGTGGAGGTGGTGGAGCAGGAGGGGGGTTAGGGAGGTGGAGGTAGTGGAGGTGGAGGTGGAGGTGGTGGAGCAGGAGGGGGGGTTAGGGAGGTGGAGGGGGTGGAGGTGGAGGTGGTGGAGCAGGAGGGGGGTTAGGGAGGTGGAGGTAGTGGAGGTGGAGGTGGTGGAGCAGGAGGGGGGGTTAGGGAGGTGGAGGTAGTGGAGGTGGAGGTGGTGGAGCAGGAGGGGGGGTTAGGGAGGTGGAGGGGGTGGAGGTGGAGGTGGTGGAGCAGGAGGGGGGTTAGGGAGGTGGAGGTAGTGGAGGTGGAGGTGGTGGAGCAGGAGGGGGGGTTAGGGAGGTGGAGGTAGTGGGGGTGGAGGTGGTGGAGCAGGAGGGGGGGTTAGGGAGGTGGAGGTAGTGGGGGTGGAGGTGGTGGAGCAGGAGGGGGGGTTAGGGAGGTGGAGGTAGTGGAGGTGGAGGTGGTGGAGCAGGAGGGGGGGTTAGGGGGGTGGAGGGGGTGGAGGTGGAGGTGGTGGAGCAGGAGGGGGGTTAGGGAGGTGGAGGTAGTGGAGGTGGAGGTGGTGGAGCAGGAGGGGGGGTTAGGGGGGTGGAGGGGGTGGAGGTGGAGGTGGTGGAGCAGGAGGGGGGGTTAGGGGGGTGGAGGGGGTGTTAGGAAGGTAATAGAGGGGGTGGAGGTGGAGGCGGAGTTAGTGGAGTAAGGGGAGGTAATAAAGCTGGAGGTTATAGAGGTGGAGTTGGTGAGGTGGAGGTTATAGAGGTGGAGTTGGTGAGGATGGAGGTAGTGGAGGTGGAGGTTATAGAGGTGAACTTGGTAATGATGGAGGTAGTGGGTGTGGAGGTGGAGTCCTGGAGGAGGTTATGGTGGTGGAGAAGGTGGAGGTGTACACATAGCCCTGACCCTACTGAGTCAGGGCTACTGAGTGTCTGGCTTCCCCCCCGCCTCTCTCTCTCTCTCTCTCTCTCTGTCTCTCTCTCTCTCTCTCTCTCTCTCTCTCTGTCTCTCTCTCTCTCTCTCTCTCTCTGTCTCTCTCTGTGTCTCTCTCTCTGTCTCTCTCTCTCTCTCTCTCTCTCTGTTACTCCGTCTGTGTTGGAGCTGAGATTCATCACTCAGTCAAACTTTATTCATACAGTGCTTTTGGTGATAAACAGCAGTACG
>JACYXH010000483.1:67500-70000 GCA_026745465.1 Lota lota | reverse complement strand
CACGATAAAAAGATGTGAAAAGATGCCAGGTGCAAAAAATACCACAGTGAGGGGAAAAGTTCCAGTTCCACTTGTCTTCTCATTCAGCCAATCAGGAGACAGTGTAGCCTGTGGTCCTGGAGAGTGGGTTCTCCCCAGAGCTTCACTGAGCCATCACATCCATAAGAACATGAACCAGCCAGGATGGGAACACAAGCACACATTATCGTTCCGGAGGAGACCGACGGGTTTGGAGAGGAGTTAGGAGTTCTCCAAAACGACTTAGTGAGCATCTTTACTGAGCGGGTCTGGAAGAGATGGTTCATCACACTGTTAAAGAGACAGGACTAGACCATTGTGGAGCCATAGGGGTGTAGGACTAGACCATTGTGGAGCCATAGGGGTGTAAGACTGGACCATTAATTAGAGGAATGGGGTGCAGGACTGTACCATTATCTGGAGGTTTGGGGGTAGGACTGTACTATATACTGGAGGTATGGGGGGTAGGACTGTACCATATACTGGAGGTATGGGGGGTAGGACTGTACCCTTATGTGGAGGTATGGGGGGGTAGGACTGTACCATATACTGGAGGTATGGGGGGTAGGACTGTACCATATACTGGAGGTATGGGGGGTAGGACTGTACCCTTATGTGGAGGTATGGGGGGGTAGGACTGTACCATATACTGGAGGTATGGGGGGTAGGACTGTACCATATACTGGAGGTATGGGGGGTAGGACTGTACCCTTATGTGGAGGTATGGGGGGGTAGGACTGTACCATATACTGGAGGTAAGGGGGGTAGGACCGTACCCTTATGTGGAGGTATGGGGGGTAGGACTGTACCATATACTGGAGGTATGGGGGGTAGGACTGTACCCTTATGTGGAGGTATGGGGGGGTAGGACTGTACCATATACTGGAGGTATGGGGGGTAGGACTGTACCATATACTGGAGGTATGGGGGGTAGGACTGTACCCTTATGTGGAGGTATGGGGGGTAGGACTGTACCATATACTGGAGGTATGGGGGGTAGGACTGTACCCTTATGTGGAGGTATGGGGGGGTAGGACTGTACCATATACTGGAGGTATGGGGGGTAGGACTGTACCATATACTGGAGGTAAGGGGGGTAGGACCGTACCCTTATGTGGAGGTATGGGGGGTAGGACTGTACCATATACTGGAGGTAAGGGGGGTAGGACCGTACCCTTATGTGGAGGTATGGGGGTGTTTTTAGACTCCCGGTCGCTCCAGTGAATCTTGGTGGAGTTCATCGCTTTCTTCTTAATTACTTTGAGGGCTCAGCGGGAATCCAATGCTCTGCCAAGATCAGCTTATAATGGAGAGGAGAGAGCCAAGCACACACACACACACACACACACACACACATACTTACACACGCACACACACATACTTACACACACACACACACATACTTACACACACATACTTACACTCACATACACACACACACATACTTACACACACATACTTACACTCACATACACACACACACACACAATCACATGCACACACACACACACATACACATACACATACTTACACACACTCACACATACACACACACACAGACACACACACACCCTGCAGCACATCTGATAATACGTTTCAGTATGTTAGCCTACTCAGCTCCCTGATTTAAATGAGACACTCTATTAAACTAATGTGGACAGCTCCTGATTGGCTGCGCTTTGAAAGTCTTGATCAGCCAGTCACCAAAGCTCTTGGCTTCATAGCAGGAAGTCTCCTTGTGAAGGGGTGAATTCAACCCAACTGTGTGGTACTTTTGGTGGGGGGACTGTTAGCGCTAAAGCTTTCAGACCAGGATGACGAGGTAGTCAACACAACTTTTATCCCTGCTCTGTCGCCACGGGAGAGTAGTGACTTATCATTTAAAAGATTTGAAAGGAAATTAGCTGCTTAATCGTTTGTAGCCACAAGTGAACTACTTAATAAACTACTACTAATCACATAGTGAACTACTACTTACCACTAAGTGAACTATTAGGCTACTAATCACTTAGTCAACTACTACTAATCACTAAGGCCACTACTAATCACTAAGTGAACCACTACTAATCACTAAGTGAACCACTACTAATCACTAAGTGAACCACTACTACTAATCACTAAGGCCACTACTAATCACTTAGTGAACCACTACTAATCACTAAGTGAACCACTACTACTAATCACTAAGTGAACCACTAATGATCACTAAGTGAACCACTACTAATCACTAAGTGAACCACTAATAATCACTAAGTGAACCACTACTACTAATCACTAAGTGAACCACTACTAATCACTAAGTGAACCACTACTAATCACTAAGTGAACCACTACTAATCACTAAGTGAACCACTACTAATCACTAAGTGAACCACTACTAATCACTTGGTGTGGTGCGATGTGCATACGTTTTTGACCTGATATTACGGCGAGTTGGGGATTGGGGGCCATAGTTCTGAGTCCTGTCACTCAGACCACAGCC
>JACYXH010000483.1:57500-60000 GCA_026745465.1 Lota lota | reverse complement strand
CGCCAATCTTTTTAATTTGAACTTCAGAGAGAGAGAGAGAGAGAGGGAACAGGAGAGAGAGCTAAGAAGTCTGACAGAGATAAAGTGAATTTCAATGAAGGCATGCACACACTCACTCACTCACACACACACACACACACACACACACACACACACACACACACACACACACACACACACACACACACACACACACACACACACACACACACACACACACACACAGCACCATTGTAGCAGATGTGCTGAATACAACCTGGTGTGTGAGATGGTAACTCTAGATGGTGTGATCTCTAGTTTGGATCATCTGTTCATGGAGAAAAGGTGCTGGTTCAAATCCCTGACCTGAACCCATTGTGGAAGATGTGAAAAGGCTGGGAAGATAGTCTAGCCAAAAGGTTCTGGGTTCAAACCCCAATGTCTACCTGTAGGGATCCCAGAGCAAGATGATCCCTAACCCCTACTGACCTGTCTCTGTACTGTCTAACCCCTACCTGGTCCTTAATGACCTGTCTCTGTACTGTCTAACTCCTACCTGCTCCTTAATGACCTGTCTCTGTACTGTCTAACTCCTACCTGCTCCTTAATGACCTGTCTCTGTACTGTCTAACCCCTACCTGCTCCTTAATGACCTGTCTCTGTACTGTCTAACTCCTACCTGCTCCTTAATGACCTGTCTCTGTACTGTCTAACCCCTACCTGCTCCTTAATGACCTGTCTGTACTGTCTAACCCCTACCTGCTCCTTAATGACCTGTCTCTGTACTGTCTAACCCTACCTGCTCCTTAATGACCCGTCTCTGTACTGTCTAACCCCTACCTGCTCCTTAATGACCTGTCTCTGTACTGTCTAACCCCTACCTGCTCCTTAATGACCTGTCTCTGTACTGTCTAACCCCTACCTGCTCCTTAATGACCTGTCTCTGTACTGTCTAACCCCTACCTGCTCCTTAATGACCTGTCTCTGTACTGTCTAACCCCTACCTGCTCCTTAATGACCTGTCTCTGTACTGTCTAACCCCTACCTGCTCCTTAATGACCTGTCTCTGTACTGTCTAACCCCTACCTGCTCCTTAATGACCTGTCTCTGTACTGTCTAACCCCTACCTGCTCCTTAATGACCTGTCTCTGTACTGTCTAACCCCTACCTGCTCCTTAATGACCTGTCTCTGTACTGTCTAACCCCTACCTGCTCCTTTAGGACATGAGTTTACTGTAAGTTGCTTTGGATCAAATTGTCTCCTAAATGAAAAGCGTTGAGGGAGAATGAACGGGTTTATTTGGTGAGAACGGGACAAGAACACAACATCTGGGGATAAGTCAGTTGGTGTGATGTCACTCGTAGTTTTTCCTGACATCTAACAGACTGACTGAGTCTCTGAAACAAAACAAGAGCAGAGCCTCTTGACACACCCAGCCCAGCTCTAAATGTTTGTGTTTCAACAGTCGGGTGATTCAAATATAATGGCTCCATAAAAGTCATCCTGTTTGTGTGACGGCTCTTAATGAGCTGAGCTCTCTCGTTGGGGTTTAGGAGCCCTCAGGAATTTATGGGGACCGAGGAAAAAGTCATTTCTCTACAATGACCGCCACTTTCCCACACTGCTACGAAAGCCAACACGTTGCATGCTGAGGTCCCTGATTACCTGTTACTGATCGCAGGGATCTAGAGTGACTCAACAGACGTATGATTCGTTTCTTTGTTTTTGCAGTTCAGCTAGTTTGGTGCAATCGTCACACGTCGGAAAAGGAGTGAAACGAAACCGATCCGGGGAAGGTTTCGGACCACTGGCTTTGAGTCGTCGCTAATTCAGAAACACTGACTCTAGGCTGATTTCAGTTTTTCCGTTTTCTTTCCGTTTCGAGGGGAAACCTCTAAGCCCCGTGAGTCACGCTGACGTTGCTACACGTGGCGCACAGAGCTACGCTAGCGCTAGGCTTTCCTGCTGCGGTGTGTCAGAGCCTTTCTCCTGGGGCAGAGGAACGACCTGTCTGGCCCACCGTCCTCATTCATCAGCCACTCCACGCCCAGAGAGACACGGGCACATTTCCACCAGCGGAAAAAAGCATGACAGCAGATTCAGCTGCTAGCCTCACGCATGTAGCCACAGCAGGGAGGCTAGCTCTTTGATGCTAGCTCAGTATGTAGGCTAGTGTCTGCAGTGACCCTGGGACTGAACAGGTGTTGTTTAGGGCTTAGACGAAACTATAGGGAGACTAGCTCTCTCTCTCTGACTGGGCTTAGACGAAACTATAGGGAGACTAGCTCTCTCTCTCTGACTGGGCTTAGATGACACTATAGGGAGACAAGCTCTCTCTCTCTCTAACAGGGCTTAGATGACACTATAGGGAGACAAGCTCTCTCTCTCTGACTGGGCTTAGATGACACTATAGGGAGACAAGCTCTCTCTCTCTCTAACAGGGCTTAGATGACACTATAGGGAGACAAGAGTAGCTCTCTCTCTCTGACAGGGCTTACACGACACTATAGGGAGACTAGC
>JACYXH010000483.1:42500-45000 GCA_026745465.1 Lota lota | reverse complement strand
ACACTCACACACACATTCACACACACACATTCCTCACACACACACATTCACTCACACACCACACACACACACACACACACACACACACACACACACACACCAGTAAAAGCTGGTTACACCAGGTTGTGTGTGTTGTGTTATTAAGGTTCCTCACTAAGTGGGGTCCCCAGAAGTGACCGTCCCACCAGTGCAAAGTGTGTTTGGGGGGCTTCAGCAGGATGTCCCTCAGACCTCCTCCTGGTGAGGCCTCCATCAGAGGAACCAGTCCCTCCTCCTCCTGGTGAGGCCTCCATCAGAGGAACCAGTCCCTCCTCCTCCTCCTGGTGAGGCCTCCATCAGAGGAACCAGTACCTCCTCCTCCTGGTGAGGCCTCCATCAGAGGAACCAGTCCCTCCTCCTCCTGGTGAGGCCTCCATCAGAGGAACCAGTCCCTCTCCTCCTCCTGGTGAGGCCTCCATCAGAGGAACCAGTACCTCCTCCTCCTGGTGAGGCCTCCATCAGAGGAACCAGTCCCTCCTCCTCCTGGTGAGGCCTCCATCAGAGGAGAGGAACCAGTACCTCCTCCTCCTGGTGAGGCCTCCATCAGAGGAACCAGTACCTCCTCCTCCTGGTGAGGCCTCCATCAGAGGAACCAGTCCCTCCTCCTCCTGGTCAGGCCTCCATCAGAGGAACCAGTCCCTCCTCCTCCTCCTGGTGAGGCCTCCATCAGAGGAACCAGTACCTCCTCCTCCTCCTGGTGAGGCCTCCATCAGAGGAACCAGTACCTCCTCCTCCTGGTGAGGCCTCCATCAGAGGAACCAGTACCTCCTCCTCCTCCTGGTCAGGCCTCCATCAGAGGAACCAGTCCCTCCTCCTCCTCCTCCTCCTGGTGAGGCCTCCATCAGAGGAACCAGTACCTCCTCCTCCCTTCCTCCTGGTGAGGCCTCCATCAGAGGAACCAGTACCTCCTCCTCCTGGTGAGGGCCTCCATCAGAGGAACCAGTCCCTCCTCCTCCTCCTGGTCAGGAGGCCTCCATCAGAGGAACCAGTCCCCTCCTCCTCCTCCTGGTGAGGCCTCCATCAGAGGAACCAGTACCTCCTCCTCCTCCTGGTGAGGCCTCCATCAGAGGAACCAGTACCTCCTCCTCCTCCTGGTGAGGCCTCCATCAGAGGAACCAGTACCTCCTCCTCCTGGTGAGGCCTCCATCAGAGGAACCAGTCCCTCCTCCTCCTCCTGGTGAGGCCTCCATCAGAGGAACCAGTCCCTCCTCCTCCTCCTGGTGAGGCCTCCATCAGAGGAACCAGTACCTCCTCCTCCTCCTGGTGAGGCCTCCATCAGAGGAACCAGTCCCTCCTCCTCCTCCTGGTGAGGCCTCCATCAGAGGAACCAGTCCCTCCTCCTCCTCCTGGTGAGGCCTCCATCAGAGGAGAGGAACCAGTCCCTCCTCCTCCTGGTGAGGCCTCCATCAGAGGAACCAGTCCCTCCTCCTCCTGGTGAGGCCTCCATCAGAGGAACCAGTACCTCCTCCTCCATCCTCCTGGTGAGGCTCCATCAGAGGAACCAGTCCCTCCTCCTCCTGGTTGAGGCCTCCATCAGAGGAACCAGTACCTCCTCCCTCCTCCTGGTGAGGCCTCCATCAGAGGAACCAGTCCCTCCTCCTCCTCCTGGTGAGGCCTCCATCAGAGGAACCAGTCCCTCCTCCTCCTGGTGAGGCCTCCATCAGAGGAGAGGAACCAGTCCCTCCTCCTCCTGGTGAGGCCTCCATCAGAGGAACCAGTACCTCCTCCTCCTCCTGGTGAGGCCTCCATCAGAGGAACCAGTCCCTCCTCCTCCTGGTGAGGCCTCCATCAGAGGAACCAGTCCCTCCTCCTCCTCCTGGTGAGGCCTCCATCAGAGGAACCAGTCCCTCCTCCTCCTCCTGGTGAGGCCTCCATCAGAGGAACCAGTACCTCCTCCTCCTCCTGGTGAGGCCTCCATCAGAGGGAACCAGTCCCTCCTCCTCCTCCTCCTGGTGAGGCCTCCATCAGAGGAACCAGTCCCTCCTCCTCCTCCTGGTGAGGCCTCCATCAGAGGAACCAGTACCTCCTCCTCCTCCTGGTGAGGCCTCCATCAGAGGAGAGGAACCAGTCCCTCCTCCTCCTCCTGGTGAGGCCTCCATCAGAGGAACCAGTCCCTCCTCCTCCTGGTGAGGCCTCCATCAGAGGAACCAGTCCCTCCTCCTCCTCCTGGTGAGGCCTCCATCAGAGGAACCAGTACCTCCTCCTCCTCCTGGTGAGGCCTCCATCAGAGGAACCAGTCCCTCCTCCTCCTCCTGCTGGTGAGGCCTCCATCAGAGGAACCAGTCCCTCCTCCTCCTCCTGCTGGTGAGGCCTCCATCAGAGGAACCAGTCCCTCCTCTTCTGTCTCTCGGCCGTCGGTACGTGCAGCCTCCAGTTGTCAGGAAGACAGAGGAGCTGAGGAGCTGAGGAGCTGAGGAGCTGAGGAGCTGAGGAGCTGAGGAGCTGAGGAGCCACGGCCGGC
>JACYXH010000483.1:27500-30000 GCA_026745465.1 Lota lota | reverse complement strand
CGGCGCTATTGATGCTATCGCCGCAACGTTAGCGTTAGCGTGTGTCTGGGTGTCTGGTGATTGGGGGAGCTACAGGCTGCCAGGTTAGCGAGCTACCACAGCTAGCTAGCTAAACCAAGCTTTTAGCAGACTGATAGGGAGAGAGGGAGAGGGAGATGAAATAGAAGAGAGAGAGAGAGAGAGAGAGGAGAAAGAGAGCGAGGGAGAGAGAGAGATGAAAAGAGAGAGAGAGAGATGAAAAGAGAGAGGGAGAAAGAGAGCGAGGGAGAGAGAGAGATGAAAAGAGAGAGAGAGAGATGAAAATAGAGAGAGGGAGAAAGAGAGAGAGAGAGAGAGACAAGAAGAGAAGAAAATATTTAAAAGCAAGAGAAGAGATGGTCAGAAAGAGATGGTCACACCAGAGTGTTGAAGCAGAGAGAAAAACACAAATAGAGACGAATGAAAAGGTGAGAAGAGAGAGAGGGAGGGAGAGAGAGAGAGAGAGAAGCAGAGCGAGAGAGGTAGTAAGGAAGAAGGAGGGAGGGAGACGGTGGCAAGGGAGGCACACAGGAGAGGCTGTGTGAGGGAGTAACGACAGAAAAGACAAACGGAAAGAAAAATGAGAAGTTGAAAGAAAAACGGGGACGAGCGAGTGGAAGAGAGCGAGAGAATAAGACCGAGCAAGAGGAGGCATTCAAGGAGGGAGAGAGAGAGAGAGAGAGAGAGAGAGAGGAGGCGGCTCATTCGGTGCTGAAGAGAAGAGATACGAGAGGGGAAACAGACGAGAGAAAGCACCAGAGACGGAGAGGAGGAGAGGAGAAGCTAAAGGAGTCAGCTCACCGTGGACCCTGACTGTACCTGCACACGGACACTCTCTCCCTCTATCCCTGAGAGCCTGAAGCCACAAGCAGAGCCGTCGCCACGGAGACGGAGAGTTCTCTCATCCCTCCTTCATCACTGCTGTCTCTGTCATCGCTCTTCTCCTCCTCTCTCCTCTTCTCCTCTCTGTTCAACTCTCCTCTCCTCTCCTCTCCTCTCCTCTCCTCTCCTCTCCTCCCCTCTCCTCTCCTCTCCTCTCCTCTCCTCTCCTCTCCTCTCCTCTCCTCCCCTCTCCTCTCCTCCCCTCCCCTCTCCTCCCCTCTCCTCTCCTCTCCTCTCCTCTCCTCTCCTCTCCTCTCCTCTCCTCTCCTCCTCCCCTCTCCTCTCCTCTCCTCTCCTCTCCCCTCTCCTCTCCTCTCCTCTCCTCTCCTCTCCGGGATGTGAGTCGTGGAACAGGTGGATCTGCTCTCTCCGTCTCCCCCCAGCGCGCGGCTGGTGAGGACTGGAGGATGAAGCGGGGTGCAGAGTTCTCAGTCTACCAGGGGGGGGGCAGCAGCCCCCCCGCCGCCCGCCGGCCCCCCCGCCCCCCCCCCGACCTCAACCTCAACCTGCGGCTGAAGCAGCGGTCGCTCGGCAACCTGACGATGCTCGGCGACGGGGAGCGCCGCGTCTGCGCCGTCGAGACGCCGCCGCCGCGTTCCTCGTCTCAACGCGACGCTCGGACTCTCGCCCACGTGGCCTCCTCCTCCTCCTGGGGGGTGGGCTCCTCTGGCCAGCAGGGGGTCCAGAGGGGAGCTAGGGCCCGCTCCCTCTCCCTCTCTCTCACCAAGGTGCTCTCGCCGTCGGACCACTCCCTCATCCCGGTGCCCTGGCGCCGCAGCACCGGGGGGTCGCGACCCCAGAGGGCCTCCAGACCGCCGCCCCCCCCGCCCCCACCGCGTGGGGGAGGGGCGTGGGGGGAGGAGGAGGGGGGGAGGGATCAGGATGGGGGGGGCTGGGCGGCTGAGGAGGAGGCGGAGGGAGGGCCTAGGGAGGGGAGGGCCCTCCTGGACCAGGAGGTGATCCTCACCATGCTGGGAGACCTGGAGCAGGTGCTGCACACACACACCCGCGCACGTGAGTCACACGCACGCACACACCCGCGCACGTGAGTCACACGCACGCACACGGCCGCGCACGTGAGTCACGCACACACACCCTTCCCCCCCCCCCCACACACACACACTTGGGCGTGCAAGCAAGTCACACACATACAGATATGCACTCAGACACACCTCAAAACCACAATTCAAATGACACACCTACATTTCTGTGCACTCCCACTTATGCATTTCAATAACGCACACACACACCATTACACACACACACACCATTACGCACACACACACACACACCATTACACACACACACACCATTACACACACACACACACAGGTACCTGCTCCTTGTCTTAGCTGTGTGTTCGCTGTGTGTTCGCTGTGTGTTCGCTGTGTGTTCGCTGTGTCTTAGCTGTGTGTTAGCTGTGTGTTCGCTGTGTGTTCGCTGTGTGTTAGCTGTCAGTACAGTAGATGTTAGGTTCAATACTATTCTATTAGACATCATGATATGTCATGGTATAGTATATGATGTCATACTATGTTCCATGTGACATGAAGAGGTGTATTATATGATGTCATACTTTGTTCCATGTGACATGAAGAGG
>JACYXH010000483.1:12500-20000 GCA_026745465.1 Lota lota | reverse complement strand
CCGTGGGGGCTAACCCTCTGCGGGCTACGTCACTGACGTAGCCCGCAGAGGGTGTCGCCGTTGGCTGCGCTCTTCCAGCGTGTCACTACACCTGGGTGAATGTCCCGCGCCCGGTAGCTCATGTGTTGGTGGGCGAGCGACAGCTAGGAGCAGCAGGAGCGGCGCGGGGCGGGAGAGAGAGCAGACCAGCTGAGTTATCATGCTAATTAGCACAGCGCTAATAAGTCCATGTCTGATCAGCTGGGACTGATTAGCAGCTAGCGGAGCCACTGATGATCAACACTCCCTCTCACACACACACACACACACACACACACACACACACACACGCGCACGCGCATGCACGCACGCACGCACACACGCACGCACACATGCACACACAGACACACACACACGCACAGACACACACACACGCACACACATTGATATAGTTGTACAGTATATTTTAATATTTCTACAGTATGTATCCAGCATTTAAAGCTTCCAGTGCCGTTGTAAACATGCCTGATCTAACGGCTGATGGCTTGGCCCCCGGTACATCTGCTTGCGTCATTCTTGCGTAATATTACTATTGAAAGGTTTATTGACTGGTTAATTAATTAATTGGTGTGTTAATTGATGAGCGGTGTGTTCATCAGGTACCTGTCGGACGGGGGTCTCCCGCTGTACGGGCGGGGCGTGGGCCGGGCCTCGGACCCCCCCTCCTCCAGAGACATCTCCTCGCGGACCACCAAGGACCTGCAGGCAGACCTGGACAGGTAAGCCTACCGGCACTAACGAGGAAACCAATTAAGAATCAAATGAGTCTGAGAGGATAGATGATGAGGAGAGAGGAGAACAGAATGGGAGAGTTGCTGTACTGTTGAAAGGGGTTAGAAGGTTTATGTGACTCCCAGTGTGATCCTGGATGGTGAAGTCTGTCATGATGGTGAAGTCTGTCATGATGTCATGTGATGCTGGGCTCTGATTGGTGGAGTTCATAATTGATTGAAGTGTCAACACAGCTCTAATGTCACAGCAAACATTTTGTGAAAGGTTGGAGGCTGCTCCCAAAAATATTTGTTTTTAACAATACTGCCAGTCTGTCTGTCATCGAGGTATCGGAGTGTGTGAGTGTGTGTGGGAGTGTGTGAGTGTGTGTGAGTGTGTGTGTGTGAGGCATCAAACCGGCCAGACAGGGGGTGTCAGAATATAACACACCTGTTGTTCAGGTCCGCTGTGACCAACAGACTCCACGCCCCAACACACACACACACACATACATACACACACACTTACACACACACACACACACACACACACACACACACACACACACACACACACACACACACACACACACATACACTCACACACACACACACACTTACACACTTACACACACACATACACACACATACACACACACACATACACCTACACACACACACACACACACACACACACATACACACACACTTACACACACAGACACTCACACCTAGATAGGGGGAGAGAGGAAAAGAGAGAGAAAGAGAGAGGGAGCTAAAAGCAGGGTGTATTACTTATTAATGCAGAGAACAGAGGAGTGTGTCCCCGATAAAACACAGACAGAGACCAACGAGCAAGGCACCCCGTTCTGTCAGATGTACAACGACCTTAAACCTCCACCACCCGTAAGAAGGACTCTACTAGAACCAGTATACCCATTGGTCCTCCACTGCCGACCCTGGAGCTGTCTAGAGATGTGCTGAAATGTTATCCATGTTATTGCATGTACATTTCAGTCATTTAGCAGACCTTTTTAATGCAAAGCAACTTACAAGTGAGGCAGGGAACTTCCAGTCCTGTACGTGCTACACAGACGAGAGTAGCCAATAGCCAACGAAATCAGAAATACAGCCTTGGTGTCGTGTGTATTCAGCCATGTGTGGCGCAGCTCAGATCCAGCTCAAAGGTTTCTGCCGTCTCCCTGGCAACAGGTCCTTACCCAAGGTCTCCCTGCCTCCGCGTGATGGAGCGATGGTGTCTCCTCACCAGTGTGTGACCTTCCTGTTCCCTCCTGTTCCTCCAACACGTGATTCCGCTCCTTGGTTATCCTTATCGTTAGCTCTGGGAGCAGTCAGAGATGGGACTTGTTTAGAGGGAAATGTCGAAATCAAACAACCTTGCTGGGTGGACTGAAGTAGGCCTGTGGTTGTACTGGGGAGCTCCCAGTGTAAGACAAGAGCTTGGCTGTACTGGGCCGATCTTTCACAACATACTATTCACAGTGTTTCAGTGTCAACTTGTAATCATCGTTCTCCATGACTTATTGATGGGATTGTAAATGAGCAAGGCATCATTGTCAGCTGCTGGATTGAATATGGAGTGGAGCTGGGCTTGTGAGGGTTGGAGGTGTTGGTTTTACTGGACAGATCCCAGTGGCTCCCAGTCAAACAATAATCATGCTGGTCCACATCTTGCGGCCACGCCCACAGGTCCCTCGGCCAATCGGACAGCAGGGTTTATGTAACACAGCCCCGCCCCTCGAGACACTTCATGAATAATGTCTCTCTTCAATTCACATATTATGCATGAGGTCACTTCCTGTATGTTGCGTCCTCCTCCCTGTGGGGTCCAGCATCTTCCTCATCAGCATCTTCCTCATCAGCATCTTCCTCATCAGCATCTTCCTCATCAGCATCTTCCTCATCCTCAGCATCTTCCTCATCAGCATCTTCCTCATCAGCATCTTCCTCATCAGCATCTTCCTCATCAGCATCGTCCTCCTCTGGGCGATGACCTCACCCTACTGCTGACAGATGATTGGTTGATTCATATTCCGTAGAGCTCTCCGTCTGAAGCAGAGGAGAAAGGGAGGAGGAGAGGGGAGGAGGAGGAGGGAGGGGGGGGGAGGAGAGGGGAGGAGGGAGGGGGGGGAGGAGGAGAGGGGAGGAGGAGGAGGGGGGGAGGAGAGGGGAGGGGAGGAGGAGGAGGAGAACATTGTGAGTAGAAGGTATTGCATCTTTCTTTCATTTTGCTTTCCGTCTCCGTCTTGAATCAACTAGAGATCTGGTTTCCAAGCTGCATTCTGGTGAGACGTACACACACGTACACACACACACACACACACGTACACACACGTACACAGACTTACACACACACATACACTCACGCACACAAACAAAAACATACAAATATACACTGTGTTTTGACACTGTGCATGTATTTGCTTTGAGTGCAAATGTTCACTTGTTTTGTGCTAATGGGGTTTTGACAACAAGGGGGGAGAGAGGGAGAGGGGGGAGAGAGGGAGAGGGGGGAGAGAGGGAGAGGGGGAGAGAGGGAGAGGGGGGAGGACAAAAGCCATCATATTTTACTAACCATCATTTTTAAAGGTTCAATTCCATAAAGCTTTTGACTGGAACCTGTGTGTATTCTGTGTGTGTGTGTGTGTGTGTGTGTGTGTGTGTGTGTGTGTGTGTGTGTGTGTGTGTGTGTGTATGTCTCTGTATGTATGTAGAGGTTAATGATTGTCAGTTGTCATGGTAACTCTCCGTCTGATTCCCCATCGTTATCTCCTCCCATTTAGCTTTTAGATTAAGATGATTTAATTGGATCCCGTTGAGCTGGTGATCCTGTATGGACTGTGAAACAGTAGAGTCAGGTGTCAACAACTTCTTGTTTTAGATTGTTAACATGGATTCTGAGATTGGTGTTTGGTGCTCAAACGGAAACGGAAACCATGGGGGAGAAAATCAAATGCAGTTGATTGATTTCGGTGTTAGAACTTTGTGTTTTATTTTTCCAGATATTAAGATGAAAACAGTTCTCAGACCAGAGAAACGCAGGATCTGAATAATACTAAACACTATTTCATCTTCTACTTGAAGTACAAATATTCTGGTAGAGTAATATTACTATGTGCTCTTGTTTCGTTGTTAGATATTGGCAAAATAATTGGTATGTTAGGTGTTGTCCCTGTCCAGGATGTTAGCTGTAGTCTGCGTTTGTGTGGGCTAGGTGTCCTTGTTATTAAATCGATGATCAAAGAGCAGATGCATCACTTCATAGATAAAAGATCTCTTGCTAAACACAAATATAAATCCGTCCTTTTAGATCCTTTGGATGTGTTCTCAAGATGATCTTGAAGTCTTTAATTACATTTACTTCTCTCTGGTTGAGTCTGGAGGAACGAGGTCTGGTTGAGTCTGGAGGAACGAGGTCAGGTTGAGTCTGGAGGAACGAGGTCTGGTTGAGTCAGGAGGAACAAGGTCTGGTTGAGTCTGGAGGAACAAGGGCTTCGCTGGGTCTGACGAACAAGGTCTGGTTGAGTCTAGAGGAACAAGGTCTGCTTGAGTCTAGAGGAACAAGGTCTGCTTGAGTCTAGAGGAACAAGGTCTGGTTGAGTCTAGAGGAACAAGGTCTGGTTGAGTCTAGAGGAAATAGGTCTGCTTGAGTCTAGAGGAACAAGGTCTGGTTGAGTCTGGAGGAACAAGGGCTTCGCTGGGTCTGAGGAAACAAGGCTGGTTGAATATTTCATGACATCATGTGTGGCTGAGTGGAGCTCCAGTGCTCCACAGACAGACTGAGCTTCCACCCAGCAAACCGGCCAGAGACTGAGACAGCAAGTCAGCTCTCAATGAAACCACTTGGATCCAGCTTCCATGGTTTAGATCCAGCTTCCATGGTGTAGATCCAGCTTCCATTGTTTAGATCCAGCTTCCATGGTGTAGATCCAGCTTCCATGGTTTAGATCCAGCTTCCATGGTGTAGATCCAGCTTCCATGGTTTAGATCCAGCTTCCATGGTGTAGATCCAGCTTCCATGGTGTAGATCCAGCTTCCATGGTGTAGATCCAGCTTCCATGGTTTAGATCCAGCTTCCATGGTGTAGATCCAGCTTCCATGGTGTAGATCCAGCTTCCATGGTGTGGTTTAGATCCAGCTTCCATGGTGTGGTTTACTGGGAGCTGCCCAGTACAACCACAGTCTTCTACTGGTTTTACTGGGAGCTGTCCAGTACAACCACAGTCTTCTACTGGTTTTACTGGGAGCTGTCCAGTACAACCACAGTCTTCTACTGGTTACACCTGGAGCTGTCCAGTACATAGAATAGATCTGTGGCTGTCTAACTGAAACATGCCTTGCCCAAAGGAAACGTGCATATACCTGTATAAGTTGAGTTTGAGTTGAATACCAGTACAGGTAGTGACAGTGCTGCAGTCAGCTCAGACCTCCTGCGGTTTCACAGAGCGGCCCAGGTGCCCTTCCTCCCGCCTGGTAAATAACGCCTCATCAGCCGCCCCTCCTCCACCTCACAACGACCGGCTAATAATAGAAGTTCCTGAACACGCTCCCGTCCAGACGCGGGCACATCTCCGGGATCAGGCCAGGAAGAGGAGCCAGGGCTCTTTGGTTATTCAAGACGTTGTTACATCACAGGCTGCTCCTTCTGGGGTGGATGGGTTCAGACCCGCTCCCCTCCCCTCCCCTCTCCTCCTCCCCCCCTCTCCCCTCCCCTCCCCTCTCCCCTCCCCTCCCCTCCCCTCCCCTCCCCTCCCCTCCCCTCCCCTCCCCTCCCCTCCCCTCCCCTCCCCTCCCCTCCCTCCCCTCCCATCCCCTCTACCTCTCCTCCCCGCTCCCCTCCCCCTCTCCTCTCCCCCTCCCCCTCCCCCTCTCCTCTCCTCTCCTCTCCTCCTCTCTCCCCTCCCCTCCCCTCCCCTCCCCTCTCCCCTCTCCTCTCCTCCCCCCTCCCCTCCCTTCCACTTTGAAAGGGGCTGAGCTGAGGGACCCTGATGAAACATTTAGAGGATTACAGTCAGGCAACATCCCAGGACGGCCTCTCCCCAAAGGACCTCAGGATCTTATAAGAACAGAGTTGTATCATGCTGGATGGAGTGCCTTGCACATGGGCACGTTGTCATCTGAAAAGATGTGCGTATTGAACCGTGATAGGCCATGAAAGCGTGTCTTTCTTTGACAGCCGTTCCCTGTGAATAATCTGCTCTTTGTGAGCACGCCAGCTCTCCCTCTAAGCCGTCTAATTAACCAGACGCGTCGTGAAGGCCTTCCATGGAGAGAGAGAACCCTGGAGCCACGTTTAGCGCAGAACGCGAGGAAGCTCCCTCTCTGGCTGGTGGCTGCAGGGAGCGTGCTAATCGTGTTAGCCACATGTTACGCTAATGACTCTCTTCATTCAGGTTGGCGCTATTGTTTTGGCGGAGACAACCGCAGGAAGAGGAAGTGTGTGTTGCAGCGAGAGGGGACGGAGGGGAGCTGAGATAATAACCGGGAGGAGAGGGAGCTTTTAAACGAGTCGTCTGGTTCTATCCCGGGTGCTGAGTGCTCAGTTATCCTCAGAGCAGCTGAACATCAGTCAGAGACACACAGGACTCTCCCTTCACTGCCAGTGCTGACTTCCCCTCACTTCCCAGAACCTGCCAGACAGAGGGGGGAGGGGGGGGGAGGGGGGGAGGAGGGGGGAGGAGGAGGAGGGGGGAGGAGGGGGGAGGGAGGGGGGAGGAGGGGGAGGAGAGGAGGGGGAGGGGGAGGAGGGGGTGGAGGAGGGGGAGGGAGAGGAGGGGGGGGGGGGGGAGGGGGGAGGGAGGGGGGAGGGAGAGGGGGAGGAGGGGGGGAGGAGGAGGGAGGAGGAGGGGCCTGGCTCCGGACTCTCTCTCAGGAGCATCCCTCTGGCAGCAGCCTTGCATCATGTCGTCAAGGTGACCTGCACCACGGACTCTGTCACCGTGGCGCAGAGCATGGCTTCTTCACTTTTGCACTTCTGGTGCATTCTGGGAAAGTCACTGGGGACTTGCTGTCAAATAGTGTGGAGAGAGAGGGAGAGAGAGAGACATAGACAGAGAGAGGGAAAGGGGGATGGAGAGAGAGAGGTGGAGAGAGAGAGAGGGAAGGAGAGAGACAAAGAGAGAGAGAAAGAGGGATGGAGAGCGAGATGTGGAGAGAGAGGGGGAAGGAGAGACTTGGGGAGGGTTGAGAGAGAGAGTGGGGAGTAGGGGGAGAGAGGGGAGTACCAAGAGATTTGAGTACAGAACAGAGGAAGTGAGGAGTGAAAGGTGATTGATGTTCCTGGGTTTGTCTGTAAAGGCCTGTTGAGGGAAGACATCCTCACAACAACTTCTCTCGGTGTGCTTCAAAGTAAGAGTCCCCTTCTCTCGGTGTGCTTCAAAGTAAGAGTCCCCCCTCACAGCCATCGTTTGTTAGGCCGCTTCCTGCCTTGTTTACCCTCTGGAGGTCACCATGGCAACAGGGGACAGAGAACCACTGGATCTTCAGAACCCACCACCAGAACCATCCCATAATATAATGTACATTACAGAGATAAATGTGTGATTAAGTCCAACATCAATCATTGTTTGCTTGATGTAACGAGAACATCATCACCTCCACCATCACCTCCACCTCTATCACCTCCACCTCCATCACCACTACCTCCACCACCATCATCATCTCCACCACCATGATCACCTCCACCTCCACCTCCACTACCTCCATCACCTCCACCTCCATCACCACTACC
>JACYXH010000483.1:0-2500 GCA_026745465.1 Lota lota | reverse complement strand
AATTCAGTAACGTTACGTAATGCTACGTAGCATTGCTTTTAATTCAGTAACGTTGCGTAATGCTACGTAATGCTACGTAGCATTGCTTTTAATTCAGTAACGTTACGCAATGCTACGTAATGCTACGTAGCATTGCTTTTAATTCAGTAACGTTACGTAAAGCTACGTAATGCTACGTAGCATTGCTTTTAATTCAGTAACGTTACGTAATGCTACGTAGCATTGCTTTAATTCAGTAACGTTACGTAATGCTACGTAATGCTACGTAGCATTGCTTTTAATTCAGTAACGTTACGTAATGCTACGTAGCATTGCTTTAATTCAGTAACGTTACGTAGCATTACGTAACGCTACGTAGCATTACGTAACGTTACGTAGCATTACGTAACGCTACGTAGCATTATGTAACGCTACGTAGCATTACGTAGCGTTGCTTTTAATTCAGTAACGTTACGGTACATTTCTTTACGTGACGTCTGCGCATCATCACCTTGGTGACACTGTGGGACGTCCTGCTCCCAGGTACCCCCCCTCCTCACGGCAGCCGTCCCACGAGGAGGCGACAGAGTGGTTGAGGTCTCACTCCACAGGGGGCCTGCAGGACACAGGCAGCCAGTCTCCCCTCTCCCCCCACCGGCGCCGCTGGGAAGTACCACTACTCTAACCTCCGTGAGTACTACTGCGTACTACTGTAGTACTACTGCATATTACTGTAGTACTACTGCATATTACTGTAGTACTACTGCATATTACTGTAGAACTACTGCATATTACTGTAGTACTACTGCATATTACTGTAGTACTACTGCATATTACTGTAAAACTACTGCATATTACTGTAGTACTACTGCATATTACTGTAGAACTACTGCATACTACTGTAGAACTACTGCATACTACTGTAGTACTACTGCATACTACTGTAGTACTACTGCATATTACTGTAGAACTACTGCATATTACTGTAGAACTACTGCATATTACTGTAGTACTACTGCATACTACTGTAGTACTACTGCATATTACTGTAGTACTACTGCATATTACTGTAGAACTACTGCATATTACTGTAGAACTACTGCATACTACTGTAGTACTACTGCATATTACTGTAGTACTACTGCATATTACTGTAGTACTACTGCATATTACTGTAGAACTACTGCATATTACTGTAGAACTACTGCATATTACTGTAGTACTACTGCATATTACTGTAGAACTACTGCATACTACTGTAGAACTACTGCATACTACTGTAGTACTACTGCATATTACTGTAGTACTACTGCATACTACTGTAGTACTACTGCATATTACTGTAGAACTACTGCATACTACTGTAGAACTACTGCATACTACTGTAGAACTACTGCATACTACTGTAGTACTACTGCATATTACTGTAAAACTACTGCATATTACTGTAGTACTACTGCATATTACTGTAGAACTACTGCATATTACTGTAGAACTACTGCATACTACTGTAGTACTACTGCATATTACTGTAGTACTACTGCACATTACTGTAGTACTACTGCATATTACTGTAGTACTACTGCATATTACTGTAGAACTACTGCATACTACTGTAGAACTACTGCATACTACTGTAGAACTACTGCATATTACTGTAAAACTACTGCATATTACTGTAGTACTACTGCATACTACTGTAGTACTACTGCATATTACTGTAGAACTACTGCATACTACTGTAAAACTACTGCATATTACTGTAGTACTACTGCACATTACTGTAGTACTACTGCATATTACTGTAGAACTACTGCATATTACTGTAGTACTACTGCATATTACTGTAGTACTACTGCATACTACTGTAGAACTACTGCATACTACTGTAGTACTACTGCATATTACTGTAGAACTACTGCATATTACTGTAGTACTACTGCATACTATTGTAGAACTACTGCATATTACTGTAGTACTACTGCATATTACTGTAGAACTACTGCATATTACTGTAAAACTACTACACATTACTTAAGTGCTACTAATATACCTCTTTATACCACTGTGTGTGTGTGTGTGTGTGTGTGTGTGTGTGTGTGTGTGTGTTGTGTGTGTGTGTGTGTGTGTTTGCGTTTTGGATGGTGTGTGTTCCCATCCCAGTGAGCCCCACCAGCAGTAGTCAGTACCCGGTGCTGCCAGCAGGGGGCTCCCTGGAGCAGTACCGGGAGGGACCACTAGGGGGCAGCAGCACCTCTCTGGAGGAGAGACCCAGAGCCATCAGCAGGTCTGGATCCTTCAGGGACAGCACTGATGAAGGTACACACACACACACACACAGACACACACACACACACACACACACACACACACACACACACACATAGACAGACACACACACAACCATACACAGAAACACACACACACCCTCTATCTCTCTCACACACACACACACACACACACACACACACACAGACAGAAAAACATAGACACGCACGTTATGGTGAAATTATAGTTTGCT